>JAGFZM010000602.1:398987-480802 GCA_017657215.1 Limnothrissa miodon
GGGGGGTGGTGTGGGAGGGGGGGGGGGGGGGGGGGGGGGGGGGGGGGCAGTACTACTAGAATAATATTTGCTGACTGACAAATATGTGTTATCACTTGCTGCCACCCAATATAAACACTGTATAATTGCTAAACACATATAACAAATTACCTGAAATATAGTGAAGTATAATATAGGCTATTGTGTGACATGCTGTGGCTAAACTGCTCTGGCTAGACTCAGAAGTCATTTCAGAAGTTAAAACAGTCACTTTTTCAGCAGTGAGACAGACAGTTAATGTCAGTGTTGTTCTACAGTACACCAGAGATTTTAAAAACACTTGTTCAGCATTTATTTAAAATTCTAGACATATTTGAGATAGCTGTATGAGGAATTGAGTTGCAAACTTAAAATTAAGTCGTTTATACATTTCAAGCAATCTATCAAACTGAAATTTGAATGATTGGCTATTTTTAACAAAATTTGATTGGCATTATCAATCCAAAACAATCCAATTGTAGCCTAGTTGGTTGATAATAAAGTTAATTAAATATGATAAGATGGATTTAGAGGCTTTTGCATCTTAACTCTTTCTATGTTGACAAAATTAATAGACTTATTTTACAACAAACAAACAAAAACATACTGTAGCCTAAATTCTCAAAAAAAAAAAAAAAAAAAAAAAAAAAAGAACTACTCAAAGATAATGGGTTCAAACTGCTGAGGGATGAATTTAGCCTCTCAATAGGAGGGTATTTCTTTCACGTGTCAGTAGCGAGGCTCAGATTGAAAGCTATATTATATCCTCATTATATCCAAAGCGAAAGCTTCCTCTTAAATTCTAATTTCGAAAATAAGTTAATTCAACAAAACTACGGTGAGAGTTCGTATAAAAATGGGCGACCGTCCCCATTCATCAGCCCTACCGCGCGCCAATAGGTCAATCTGTCTGAGTGATGTTACATTCTCTCGGTATCCTCGCAGTAGAGTCCAGGGGAAGAAGGAAGAGACAAGGACTTTGGTGACCCTCCATCACTGTTTCCCAAGTCGACACTGAGATGGGAGTTACGTTTCTCTCGAGCTCCGTCTCGCCGCTCCCCTTCCACCAAACCTTGCAGGTACTTGATGTAGCGGATAGCGGCGCGAAGAGTTTCCACCTTGCTCAGGCGCTTCTCGCCGGTGTTTCCGGGCAGGTGGTCCCTTAGTTTGGCGTAGCCCTGATTAACGCACTTGACCCGTTGGCGCTCACGTTCGTTGCGTTTTTGGATGAAGGCAGGTTCGAATGGACAGTCGTACACGCCAAATCGTCCGTGGAATGGAGGAAGGTACGGGATAAGGGCTGAAGTGTTTCTGTACGAATTTTCATAAAATCCATGCTCCACACCTGCCGGGTAGAAGAGGAAAGGTACAGTTCGCGTGAACACCTCAGCGCTCGGGTGAGGATGACCACTAGGTGGAGACATACCGTAGTGTAGACTGGCCTTATTCAAAAGGTCAGGTCGCTGCTCAAATGTATGAGAAAATGTGTTCATGTTTAGCCAAGCAGTTCAAACTGTGTAGCCTACTGATTCAGACTAGTCCTTGTCGTTTTAAGCAGCATTTAGAATGGACGCGCCAATTAGCAAAACTTTTGATCACAAACAAAACAACATAATTTGTGTCTATAATTCACATTTTCACCTAGCCTAAGCCTTACACCTTGAACAGATTAGGTTAACACACTATTTGAGAGATGTGTAGGGATTGTGATTGACAAGACAGCAAACAGATGTGTTCAGTATTCATCAAGTCTTCGTCAAGGTGTTGTTTTTATGGTGTAGGTGTTTAGGTATTTATGTCCAGTCTGCTGACCATCTTCTTTTCATATTAGGATCTGAAACAAAGTAGAAAAAAGATCACAGTCAGAAGCAAGTCACCACAATCTACTTTGTCTAATTTAGAAAACTGTATCAAATATATATATAGGCCTATAACCTGTAGCCTTTACCTTAACATTTAACTCTAAATTATTCACAAAGAGTATAGTTTAAAATAAGCCAAATTTGTAGAACCTGACTATTATAGGATGCTTCATCTAATGATTTATAATCATTACAAGTCTTATCATCACAATCAACAATCTTTTGAGATGTCTTCAAAGATGGATTTAAAAAGAAGACTTGCACTACTAAAGCTCCAGAAAAAAGGCTACTCTCCTTTTATAATCTTTAAGCGAGTGTTAAATCCTCTTTTGTCCTTTCTACCCTTTGCCAAAAAGAAGACACCCAGCTGCCAAAAAAGTTTGTAAATGAGTGGAATTCCCCAATCTCTTTCAAAAGGGTGTAGGGTTTCTCTTAGAGCAAACTCTAATGGCTTAAAACCCTTTATAGGCAAGGATGGCTTTTTGGATAATCTTCACACAGACACATGCACACACACACACACACATGCACACACATACAAATATATATTGGACAATGTCAGAACAAAGGGAGTCTTTATAGGTAACATACTGAATGAATGTTGCAAAAGATATGTGTGTGTGTGTGTGTGTATATATATATATATATGTGTGTGTGTGTGTGTGTGTGTGTGTGTGTGTGTGTATAGCTGAAGGTGTGTCATTTCTGCCATTAAAAAAGCTGGCATTTGAGATGTTTAAAACTTCTGAAAAGTCTAAGCAAATAAGAGAAGTTAATTCTAGCATTTTTAACATTTTCAAATAAAATAATAAAATATAAAACTAGAGTGTTTCTTACCTGACATAGTTGTGTATCAGAGAGGACAGCCAGTAGAGAGGACAGTCTGATGGAGTCCCGTAATAGCTGTCTTTAGTCATAGAGACTCACCTGTTACCTGTGGCCTCTTTAATGATCTCCACCACAGCAGTGAGTGCTGAAGTGTCTTACCTGTACCTCTGCAGTACCACACCCCTTCAGACAGGACGTCAGAGAGGAAGTGTTGCCTCTGTGTGTATGTATGTGTCTGTGTGTGTGTATGTGTCTCTGTGTGTGTGAGTGTGTAAACGTATGCATATGGGTGTGTGTGTGTGTGTGTGTGTGTGTGTGTGTGCGTGCGTGCACATGTGTTTGTAAGCACACATTTCCATGAGAGGAGGTGTGTCAAAAAGTGGTGTTATCAGTTAAGTCCAGAATTATAATGAAAAGGAACATCCTGGAGCTAAAGGATAACATCAAGGATTTCCAGTTGCTGTTTATTAGCACAAATTATGTCTTGATTTTAAATAACTTGGTACTGTAGGCCTATATGCAACACATAATTACTGGCATAAACTAATTACATGAAGATATTTTTTACATCAGCATCATTTTTTTATAGAATCATTTTTTAAAAAGTTAAAGTTATTTTTTTATAATGAAAGTGTGTCAAAACCCATTGAACGATTCAAGATTAAATTTAAAAATCAAGATTAATTTTCAAGAGGAAGTTCTTTTTTCTCTTGGATCAAAGTAGGAAGCTTGAAAAGGAGATAATATATGTTGTGACAGTTTTAATGAAAACCCTAAGAGACCCTGAAATAAAATCATGGCCTGACTTCAGTTAGAACCCCACCCTCAATAATCTCTTGTCTGAGTGTATGAAATCCAGGATAATAACAGAGGTTTAAACTTGGTGGATCAGAGAGTTTGGTCTCTAGAAGTATAATGGCTGATTGACTATCAAATGAATTAAACGAATCAATAAATCATTGACAGGTGCATTTCTAAGAAAATAAATATAAAATATGTTATTTTATTTAAAGATCTTCACTTCATAATCTGCACTTCATATTGCAGTTGTTAGGTTTAAGTTGCATTCTTACTAATTAGGCCCTCAATCTCAGCAATAAATCTATCTATCTATCTATCTATCTAAATATCTAAATATCTTTGAATGTTGACGCCATTCAAATTCAAAACTTTTGTCCACACAAACATCTCAAATGTCAGTTTTAGACTTACCTTGCACAGAATAAATTGACCATCACTCACTTTTTGTGGCACACACACACACACACACACACACATGTGTGTGTATACATACATACATACATACATACATATATGTATACATACATACATACATACATACATACATACATATATATGTATACATACATACATATATTTATATATGTTTTTATGAGAGAGAGACAAACTTATAGATAGCTTACTAGATACCTGTCTAAAGAGTTTCATATAACACCTATAGCACACACTGAAGTGTCAAGATTATCCTCAACACTAGAAATTTCCAGTTCCTCCGTTTTTTTACAGGTCAGATCAGGTAAATACATGCTGAACAGCGTAAGGTTCCATTCATGACTGTGTCATCTCTACAGATCAAACACACACCGAACTTAGTCCTCCTCTGTTCACGGACATCAATCGTTGTGCACTGTCAACAAAATGGGGACTTAACTGCCTGGCCCCCCAAAACATGAGCATGTCTTTGAGTTACCGCCTCTCATCTTCTTAAGGTAAGCCTGTGTCTGGTTCCTCACAGGAATGCCACAGCTGCTGCTGCCACACAAGGCCACACAGTTGCATCCTGACTGAAAGCCTGTATAGAATTGTGTGCATTATTTAGAACTGTAATATTTGTGTGGACAAAAGATTTGAATCTGAATGGCGTCAACGTACATAGATATTTATTGCTGAGATTGAGGGCCTAATTAGTAAGAACTTAAACCTAACAACTGCAATATTTAGTGCACAATATATATGTGTATGTGTGTATTTTGTGTAGATGAGCATTTATGACAGCGATCACTTTTAGAAAATAATATCAGATCACAGATCACCACATACCAGATCGTTACCTGTACATAAAATCTGAATCATCATTATCTATATTTGACAGATTCTTGCTTTAGAGTACATACATACTATACTATATAAAGTCAAACAGACACCAGACAAACAGATAAATAATAAAAAAGAAGTATATGAATAGAATTAATGCTACATATTTTAGCATCATAGCACCATACATTACCATACATTCATGGTAAAATTAACCAGCAGGAAAGTAGACTATTATATTTAGTGTCACTGAACATAATACACATGTTGTGGGTTGACATTTCCCTTTTGTTTTGTGGACTACATTCCTTTTGCTTGACACAGAACATCTGTGTGTATACTATGCACGATTACAAGATTTTAAAATTTCATTCGTGTGCAGAGCCATAAGCTCTAAACACCTAATCTGTGCCACAGGTGGATGGTTTTCTGTCACTTACTTTAGACAGAGGGAAAATGTAAACAGACTCAGAGTAAGGAGAACCTGTTGTGGGCATTTTTTGCTGCCAGCCAAGCAATCACACCAACCCAAACACGACGACCTCATCTGTTTACAGTTAAAGACTCTGAAGTGAATGCTTGCACACACACACACACACACACACACACACACACACACACACACACACATACACACACACCATCTCGGCATGGGACGCCTGTCTCTCAACAACAGCAGAAACAAAACAAAACAAAAAAAAAGCGCTTAAGTTGAAAAGCGAGCCAAAACAAACTCCACCCACCCCTTCCCATGTCTCACTCAGCTAGTTATCGGTCCCCCTCCACCCCCCACCCCACCCCATGAGCCATCTCCTCATCTGTCAGCTTGCGCTGATTTCCAGCACCTATCCTGTGTGCGGAGACTGCTAGCCACAGCTGAAATGAAGCCCAGAGAGGAGAGACTGAGGCAAAGGAGAAGGAAGGGTGGGGGGTTGAGGGGGAGGAGGAGCGGGGAGAGGTGGATGGAGATATGAGTGGCTGACATAGGAGAGGCTGCTTTGTGCGCACACAAGCTAATTATTCTGTGGTGTTAATGCTGGTGGTAGTGTGGGGGGTTTGAATGTGTATCTCTTTGTGAATGTTAGTGAAATAGCCGTAACCTTGCACTACTATTGATTTTAAAGGCACAGATATTTAATGTGTACATAAAGTACCATGAACATGATCAATTGTTGGTGAATTCTCAGTTTTATTTTATGACCATTTTAAACCCTTTGATAGTTTATCCAAATGGAACTATGGCCAAATGTTTTCCAAATACAAGGAGGTGGAGGAGTGTGTGGGATGGAGAGAGGATGGGGACAGACAGGATCCACTCAACTGGATGACAGATTAGACTGCAGGTCGGCGCAGGGCTATCATCCAGCTACGCTAATGGGTCTGCGTAGCGCACGCACGGAAGAGGGACACACAGGTGTGAGAGGAGAATCCCAGCCAGGTGCGCCACTGACACTCTAATACACACACACACACACACACACAGTGACAGACAGAGACATTTGTATGGGCATACCTCCTGTCTTACAGTATTCTTCTTGTGACCATAATAACATATAGTTGAGGTGGGTCTCATCAAGCCAGCAATCAACCTAGGCGATGGCAATGCTTTTCATGTGCTTATGCATGTCTTAGAATGCAAATATTAGAATATCATATTCCATTTTCTTTGTTTAAGATCATTTATCTCAGTTCTGCATGATTTGGCGTTTGCATGTGTACGTGTACGTGTCTCTGTGTGTGCATGTATGTGTGTGTAGTGACAGTACCGGAGGTTTGATCACAGCACCGTCACCTGACAGGGTGTTGGCAGGTAGGCACTGGTCCACCGTCTTGCTCAAGAGGCCTTTCCTCACCCCAGAGCAACTGCCTGCGGCCTCTCACACACAGGAAAGACAGAAGACACCACACCAAACATAACAGCTGGAGCACTCTAAGCTCTTTAGGAAATCGGAAAGTGTCTATGACACTGTGCCATTTTGATTCTGAAGTGCCATCATAATTACACTGTTTTGTTTCAGCATAACTCAGGCATTCTTCAAATAATCTGTTGCTGACCTCTAATACTGGACACTGAGCACTGTGTATGAACTATTGTGTGAGTTCACGACATTCAGTCATGTTAAATTTAAAATCAGTCTTGTAATGACATTCAAAAAGTCAGTCTTGTAATAACATTCAAAATCAGTCCTGAAATGGATAAAACATACTTTTTAAATAATGCACATTGGAGTTTGGGGAAACGCAATTTCAATCCCCTGTGTAATGGCTGTTACATGGTTGATTGACAATAAAGTTCACTTTGACTTTGACTTAGACTTTGACTTTTAATAAGAATAAAAAAATACTTTTTCTTAGTATACCCCCACTGTACCTCTTTCACTCTTCTCTCTATATTTTTTTCTCCCCGGTCCGCTCTCAGTCTCTCTTTAACACATTGTCAAGTCTTCTGTAATTATGTGAGGCTCATCTGCCTGGGAGGCTCATCTGCCTCTTGTTTGATCCATGTTTGAACTGTCCACATGTATTTCCTGAGGATTATATCAAATTTCATATTGGACTCCACTTCACCATACCTGTACCTGTAATTAGTATGTGTGTGTGTGTGCGTGTGTGTGTGTGTGTGCACGCGCAGACGTTTACAAAAGAGAAACTGAGTTACACCCACTTACACATACAGTATGTGGTTGCTATCAAGTCAAAGCGGCAAGGCTGAGAAAGATGAAGCCAAGACTGAATCCTGAGGGGTCCAAGATGAATGATTGAGATATTTAAGATCTAGCCCTTTGGCATTTAGCCCTGATAAATATTTTCGTTTGTTTTGAAGATTGCTGTTAGCAGTTAATTTAGGGAATGTTATGAGTGTGAGGATAGAACAAATACAAGGTAAAGTCAAGAAATGTAGATGTTTTGGATTAGATGGCAAAATGCAGGTGTTGGAATAATTTACAAATCCTCTGTCATGTCAGGATTATTGTAAAGCTAATTGCACCCTCCACAATGCAAAGTATAAACACAAAAATGCTCAAAATAACATTACACAAAACCACACCCACACATACATATAGATAAATATACCCAGTTACAATTCTGAAATCTTATCATCAATTCTTCAAAGAAGAGGGGAAAAAACATTTTGCCCTTGAGGCCAAGAAAAATGGCACGTCCCACACATACTGTATACACACAGACACACACACACACACACACTTGTTGTGGCTGGGTTGGTTTCAGAGTCAGATTAAATGAGGGGGAAGTATGATGAAGCAGACTCAGGTTAGAACAGGCTGGAGTTGATCTGAAGTGTCCTCGGGCAGTGAGACCATTAAATGTCATCAGCTTGTGGAGTTGCAGGAAAGAAAACACACCATGCCACTGCTGTCATCATTTCAACCTTCTGATGAAGAGAGGGCCCTGGGGCAATTTAAATTGTGATCAAATCAGAAAAAAAGGATTTGCAGAAAGGCCCTACACAAAACACACACACACACACACACACAAGCATCTTGATATTAAGCCACTTTTGTAAACTATTAATAGAGAACCCAATTTCTTGAGGCCCAAAATCTGCACACTAGTATACTTGTTGGCTATTTGAAAAATCACAAGCACAGTAAATGTTAACTAGGTCAAGCCAGCATGCTCACTAGATGCGTTCTTTGTCTGAACAAGTGAAATAGTGAGGTTATATATGTAAATTAGTTAATGCTAATATTTTTGCTAGTCATCATTTTGTAGAGAATTATAATTAAGAGGCAAGGAAACCTGAATGTAAGCAAAATTGGTTAAACATGACAACCAATCACATTGGAGAATTTATTATCACTAGTTTACTGCACCAAAATACCCACTAGTAGACAAAGTGGAGGCAATTTACATTTAACAAGTTCCCTAGTGAAATACAGTGTATCACTAGTTGAATAGATGGCATTAGTAGTATTTTTCCATCAATTAATTGCTGTAATAACCTCTAAAAAACAAATCAGCAGCCTTTTTGAAAATTTGGGAATATAGCATCCTCTGGTGTAAGGTGTTGGTAGTTGCACAGCCTTTTATTTGAGTGAAATGGGTGAAAATAGTGACTTGAGTTTGACATCTATTTGTAATGTTGACCATGGGTGGCGCTATAGCACTGTAACTGACAGGATATGTGTTTTGCCAAGAGACAAGTCGGAGAGAAAGAAAAAAAAAGACTGTGGCTAAGAAGGTGAAGAAAAGAAGAAAAACAAACACCAACATGAACTGAGGGTTTCTTGCGACCGTTATGGAGCTTCGTGCAGAACTGCTGAAGTCCATCTGGCATGCCTTCACCTCGCTGGACGTGGGAGAGAGCGGCAAAGTGTCAAAGTCCCAGCTAAAGGTGAGGGGTCAGTTGTAGGCAGTGGTCAAGAGACAGGTGTACCGATCGCACAGGGCAGAGGGCACCAGGGGAAATTAAGTGTTTTATTTATAACTCAGTCAGGGGAGGCTTACCACTGTAAGTCGTAAAACTAGATGTTAAGGTATGTCAGACTAAGAGACTTAAAGAGACTTAAAAACATTTATTTAATAAATTGCCTTAAACCATCCCTGTTATGAGTGACTTGAGCATTGAGCACTTGAACATGTTAAACATCTAGGCTGCTGGATTTCAAATGAGTTTGATATCGTTTTAAAATCGTCATTCTCAAAGAGCTTGTTTTGCTAACTCTGGTGTGTTTTTATTTGAAGTTTTGGTGCACTACTTCTACTAAATGTTGATGAGATGCATAATCAGGTCTTGCCTGCTGAACGACATGAAACTGAAACTGGGACCTCACATACCACCACATAAAATGAGAGGATATTAAGAGCAAATGTAGTATATAGTGGGGTTTGGCCTTTATGTTGATACTTGAAATGTATAAAAATGGCAGAAGATGGATTGTTTAGCCTAGTTGCATACATCTGTATACTCATACGTTTTAATCGAAACCTGATAGAGGTGTGTGTGTGTGTGTGTGTGTGTTTGTGTGCTTGTTTATTTTCTTTGGGTGGTTAAGTAGGCCATGTAAGCAATGTGTGTGTGTGTGTGTGTGTGTGTACGTGTGTGCTTATACTGTATGTGTAGCCTATTTTATGTAAGCTAGGCCACTATGTGAGTATGTGGTGCTGCTTTCCTGTCAGCTAGTGTTTATCAGTGTGTATGTCTTGTCAGTGTGTGTGTCTGTCTTTCTTGTCTGTGTGTGTGTGTGTTGGTCAAGGGTGACTAGGGACTCACTCAGATGTGGGCCAGTGACTGAGCTGCTTATCCATGTCACACTGTAAGGCTTGTGAGTAAGGCCAGACCTTCTGAACCCTCCATGAAAGAGGCCTTGTGTTCCACACAGATCCTGAACCTCCAATTTCATATCCACTCTCTGGACTTGCGTCATGGCTTTAAGATGGTGCCTTGCCATTGTATACAGTAATAGGGCTGCAACTAAAGTTTACTCACTATTTACATTGTTAATGTCTACCCATTTAGCATTTACCTAAGGAAAATTTAAAAATTAGGCCCTAAGTCCATGCCCAAATCAAAGTTGTCTTCAGATGCCTTTTTTTTGTCATCGGGAAGCAAGTAGGACAGTTACAAGCTCAAGAAGCTGCAGTATGAGAATTTTGAAGTACATTTACATTTACATTTATGCAATTAGCAGACGCTTTTATCCAAAGCGACTTACAAAACGAGGATAACAATCGAGCTACATAGCAGAAACCTTAAGGAGCATAGTGCTAGGGGATAGTGCTTCAGTTCATTTTAGTGCTAGGATAGGAGATGTTCTCTGAATAGCTGGGTCTTTAAGAGCTTTTTGAAGGCCTCCAGAGATGGCCCTGTTCTGATTGTTTTTGGTAGGTCATTCCACCAGCGTGGGACGACATATGAGAAGAGTCTGGATTGCCTTGGGCGAGGTGCCGGGACTGCCAGTCGACAGTCATTGGAGGACCGGAGTGTTCGGGGGGTAGCCTGAGCTTTTATGAGAGCGCTTAGATAAAAAGGGGCAGATCCTCTAAGCACTTTGTAAGTCAGCATCAGTGATTTGAATTTGATGCGAGCCGCCAGAGGCAACCAGTGGAGCTCGATTAGCAGAGGGGTGACATTCATTCTCTTCGGCTGATTGAAGATGAGACGCGCCGCAGCATTTTGGATCATCTGAAGTGGCTTGACGGCACAGGCAGGAAGTCCTGCCAGAAGGGCATTGCAGTAGTCAAGGCGTGAGAGGACCATAGTTTGAACCAGCAATTGGGAGGCTTGTTGAGTTAGGTATGGTCTGATCTTTTTGATATTGAATAGTGCGAAGCGACAGGCCCGGGCAACAGAAGCAACATGGTCATTGAAGGTTAGCCGGTCGTCAATCATAACACCTAGGTTCCTGGCTACTCGTGAGGGAGCAAGAGACAAGGAGCCAGAGTTGATGCAAATGTTGTGGTGAATAGTTGGTTTAGCTGGGAGGACCAGCAGCTCGGTTTTTGAGAGGTTCAGCTGGAGATGATGGTCTTGCATCCATGCAGAGATGTCAGAGAGGCAATCCGAGATTCGTGTTTGGATGGTTGGGTCATCGGGTGAGAATGACAGATAGAGCTGGGTATCATCGGCGTAGCAGTGGTAAGAGAAGCCGTGCTGGCGGATGATTTGGCCCAAAGAAGTGGTATAGATGGAGAAAAGAAGGGGCCCAACACAGATCCTTGGGGTACTCCAGTAGCAAGGTGGTAAGGCGCAGAGGTGTGTCCTAGCCAGGACACTTTGAACAGTCGCCCAGTGAGGTAGGATTCGAACCAGCAGTATGCATCACCCTTGATGCCCATGTTTGACAGTATAGACAGTAGAATATTGTGGTTTACCGTATCAAACGCAGCTGACAGGTCAAGCAGGATGAGTACAGATGACCTTGATTCCGCTCTGGCCTCTTTTAAGGCTTCAACCACAGATAGTAGAGCTGTTTCAGTGGAGTGGCCGCTCTTAAAGCCAGATTGGTTGTGGTCGAGTAGATTCTGTTGGCTCAAGAATTCAGTAACCTGTTTGAATACCGCCCTTTCAATAGTTTTTAGCAAGGAACGGAAGGAGAGAGACCGGCCTGTAGTTTCCCACTTGGTCGGGAGCAAGAGAGGGTTTTTTGAGCAGAGGTGTTACCTGAGCATGCTTGAATGCAGAAGGGAAGATTCCAGTTGATAGTGAAGCGTTGATCACATGTGTGATAGCTGGTGTGATAGTTGGAGCTATGGATTGCAAGAGGTTGGTTGGAATCGGGTCCAGAGGGCACGTTGTAGGACGGCTGCAAGTGAGAAGTTTGGACACATCCATTTCGGTGAGGGGTTTGAATGAAGCAAATGTTGCGGCAGGACTATTGCAATCGGAGGTGCTTCCGCTAGTATATGGTCCAGTTGTAGCCTTTGCAGTTGGTTCAGAGAACTGCCTACTGATGGCAGCTACTTTGTCGTTGAAGAAAGAAGCAAAAGAATCAGCTGTCAGATTGGTAGCAGGAGGTGGTGGTGGGGGGTTGAGTAAAGTTTTGAAGGTTGAGAATAGTCTCCTGGTTTCCGTGGCGTTTTGAATTTTGTCATTATAGAAAGCCTTCTTTGCTGCAGTGACATCCGATGAGAAGGAAGAGAGCAGTGCCTGGAACCTGTTTAAGTCAGAAGGATTTCTTGATTTGCGCCATTGCCTTTCAGCAGCTCTGAGGTTTGTACGCTGTTGACGGATGGAATCATCAAGCCAAGGATGCGGTTGGGAGGGCCGAGTCGGTTTGGTGGATAGGGGACATAGCCTATCAAGACACATCCTCAGGGTAGAGCACAGAGACTCAGTGGCATCATTGACCTCAAGTGAGGAGAATGTACATGCTGGTGGAAGAGCAGAGGCAGCAAGAGAAGCAAAGTGAGAGGGAGAGAGATTGCGGAGATTGCGGCGGAACGATACCAGAGGAGGGACGGTCCGGGATACTACAGGGAGGCGTGAGCTGAACTGAATAAAGTAGTGGTCCGAGAGGTGCAGAGGTGTTATAGTCAGGGATTCCGTAGAGCAGTTGTGGACAAGTACAAGATCCAGTACCTTGCCTGCTTTGTGAGTTGGAGGACTATGAACCAGCTGTAGATCAAAGGAATGGATGAGTGAGAGGAAGTCAGAAGAGCTTGGGTTGTCCAGATGTAGATTCATATCGCCAAAGACAAGCAAGGGGCAGTCGTGCTCAGGAATGGATGAGAGCAGTGTAGCAGGTAGATTTTGACAGGTGCTGTCACCAGTGTGGCATGGTATTCAAAGGAGTTGTAGGTAGTTGTGGGTATCAGTTGGTTGTATTCCCAGTTTTTGGAGATGAGCAGGCCCGTCCCACCCGAAGTAATGTCTTTAAAGGCACAATTCAAACCAAAATTGTGAACTAAGTTGTGAACTTGTGAACTTAAGTTAAGTAAACACTTCTGCTTTTATGTGTAGCCTATTTGCATGATCTACATTTGTCTACAATCAGGCCTATCATAATTATGCTTATCTCAGTATGTTAATATCAGGAACAGTTTATAGTCACCTAACGAACCACCTTTATTTACATGTCTTGGCTTGAAACAATACTGGAGCTGCCACCGCAACCCTTTCAACCCTAGTATTGCTCACTTCAGTACCTGAATGTGCATGTGCATATCTTATGTGCATATCTTTTACTGCAGTTCACGCAAATCCCCTTACACACTTCATCCGTGTGTGGAGTACTTGCCTAAGTGCTGCAAAGAATCTCAGTAGAAATTAAATGAAGTTCATAGCAACAACCATAATCGATTACAGTTACAGTGTTAGACACAGTGGCATTTTTTTTATTTCATAATATCACTGCATTGTACTATGTTTGTAAGTATCCTGCGCCTGCATTATTTGTTATTGCCTGTGCTTTTCTCTCACAGGTCCTCTCCCACAACCTGTGCACCGCCCTGTGCATCACCCATGATAAGCAGGCACTGGAGCAGCACTTCAGAGATGATGATGATGGACCTGTCTCAAGTCAAGGCTACATGCCCTATCTCAACACCTACATCCTAGATAAGGTCTTCTAAAAGTGCTGTATGAGCATACATACAAAGCATATTCATCTAAGCATTATATTATATTAGGGCCTTGTTGATCTTGCCACTGTACTAAGATAAGAAATAAATTATTTGGAGTGATGTGGCTTGTTATTACTAGCCTACATACAAAATTGGATGTCTTAAAAGAATGTCTTTCTGCAGGTAGTCCCAAGGAGACATTTTAATCAATGCTCCATGTGGAAAGCAAAAGCCTTTTTTGTAAGACTGTGTACCCTCAAATGGTAGACTAACCCATTCTGAGATAGTGATGTGGTTTGCATCTTTTTCATGTAGAGAACAGGTTGTGTCGCTGTAGCAGTTTATAATGCTACATTATTACAGTGTGAAAACCATGTAAGCTTAACTGCTTACTGTAGAATGTGTGACCTACACCCTATCAGAATGTCCTCAAACAAACATTTTTGATAGATCAGGTCATTTGCTCATTTTACCGTAAGTCATGTCGTACATTATTACAATATACCACTATCTTTTTATATTTGTATTAATTCTAAAGTAATTTTAATGTAATTTCTGTGTCGAGTGTTACTCTATGTAATTGTGATAAAATCTGCATTAGGAAAATAAGAATTTTAAATGTTAAGGGATTTCAAAAGTTTTCCCTTCCCTCTTCCCTGTGTCTACTGTAGGCTGTGGAAGGGACTTTCAAAAAGGAAGAGGTTGACAGGCTCTGCTGGACCCTTTGCTCTACAAAGAACTATCATCCTGAGAGGCATGGGTCTAAAGCGATATCAAAGAATGATGCCTTCCACCTCTGGTGTCTGTTTAACTTCCTGTCTGAGGACAAGTATCCTCTGGTGTTGGTTACTGAGGAGGTGAGTCAAAGAAACCAGAGAGACTTAGCAAAGCACTTCTATTATAAGAAAACTATACATAACGACTATGCTATTACACTGATTGCAGTTCATGTATTTTGATCATTTACAGTTTATGTATTACAGTAAAATCATTATGATTGTTGTTATGTGTTATTGTGTGTAATTGTGTGGACAATTCTGTTGTTGCTGTTGATACATAGTTTCACTTTGCCTGCTTAACGAAGTCCTTTACCACCCAGGTTGAGTACTTGACGAAGAAGATCTGTTCAGCCATGAGTGTGGAACTAAGCTGCGTGGACATTGAAGACTATATTTCTCAGAATGACATGCAGGGCGGCATCAACGTGTGGGCCTTCCTGGATCTGATGAATTCTGGAATTGTCACGAGAGGAGTTGATAGAGAATCTGTCACCATGGCGATTGAGGAAGTTTATAGTGAGGTAGTGGGCAATACATTAAAAGAGGTATGTCTACTTTATTGTAAATGAGGGAATCCTGTGTTTTTGGTTTTCTTAGCTAGTTTTGAAATGTGAAATACTAGTTTATATTTTATTATGATATTTTTAGTTTGGCACTGACTGTATTTAAAGCTTTGTATTGTTGTTTATTTGAACAAATGTGTGTGTGTGTGTGTGTGTGTGTGTTTGTGTGTGTGTGTGCATGCATGTACTTGTGTGTGTTTCCTAGGGATACCTGTGGAAGAAGGGCCATCTGCGTAGAAACTGGACGGAGCGATGGTTCTCACTGAAAGTGAGCACACTGGCCTACTACACTGGCGAAGACCGCAAAGAGTCTAAAGGAGTCATTGAATTGGACCAAAACTGCTGTGTAGAGGTCGATACAATATCAAACTGTGATTACTGAATGCGATAAAGCATCCTTTAGGGATTTATAAATTGTCTTATTATTTAGAGTTTTATAATTTAATTATGAAAATCCTTTACTGGCAGGTGCTACCCGACAGAGAAGGAAAGAGGTGCATGTTTTGTGTCAAAACCCTGTCCAAAACTTATGAAATGAGTGCCTCTGACACCAGACAGAGGCAAGAGTGGACCACAGGTAAAGAGTGAAATACACTGAATACAACATTGCCTTCATACGATGGCATCACCTTACACATCTTCATTTTTGATTTCCTGAGAACCGTTTTACTGCATTGCCTCTGTTTTTTTATATATGTATGTATCACACTCAGCCATCCAGACAGCTATCCGTCTCTGTGTGGAGGGGAAGAACTCCCTGCACCGGGAGCTGAAGTTACGTCGGCGGGACCAGCGGGAGGAACGCGAGAGGAGGCGGGCGGCCAAGGAAGAGGAGCTGCGGCGTCTGCACCTCCTCCAAGACGAACGGGAGCAGCGTCTGGCCGAGCTAGAGCTCCTGCAGGAGGCGCAGCGGCAGGCCCAAGCCACCCTGGAGCAGGAGGAGCAGAAGAGGCGGCAGCAGCATGAACAGCTACAGAGGGCCCTGCAGGAGCAACTGCAGGAGGCAGAGGAGGTGAGAAGGGAGGGAGGTGAGGGAGATAAGAAGAGAGGTGGTGGGGGAAAGCACAGAGGACAAGTAAAAGGGAGGGCAGAGACAGGAAAACGGAGTAGGTAGACAGTACAGAAGGAGACAAGGAGCAGTAAGGTTCCAGACTCCAAATATCCCTGCTGGCATGGTTATGGGATAAAGTTTGCATGTGTGTGTTTGTTTGTGTTTGTGCGTGTGTGTTTGTGTTAGGCACGGGCGAACATGAAGGCAGAGATGGCCGTTAAGGAGGCAGAGGCGGAGCGTCAGCGGCGAAGGATCCATGAGCTGGAGGCCATGCAGCTTCAGCTGGAAGAAGCCCTGCAGTTAGAGATCAGAGCCAGGCACGATGAGGAGGCCTGCCGCAAGACACAGGCCAGGTACTGAGCACATGCGATTAGCAATAATGGTCATCAAGGTGTCCCAATACATTACAATAATGGACAAGATGGGGCAAACATCTCTAAGTCCATTACTTTCCTGTATCGGGACGTCTTGACCGTTATCTTCCCGGTTGTACATAATTTCCATAACCATTTCTTACTATGGTTATTATACTGTACATGGGTTAGTGTGGACAGAAGTACTGTGGGAGAGCATAGGGGGAGTTGCAACCACTGCTGTCACCACTCCTGTCTCACCTGCATCACCACTCCTGTCTCACCATCTCTATTTCTGTCTCTCACCTTCTCTCTTACAGTCCTCTCTTCCTCTCGCTCACACACAAGGACAAAAACACACACGCATGTACTTCCTGTTGAAACACTTACACACACACACACACACACACACAGTAAGTAAGCTCATTGAATGTATGACCACACGTGTGCTCAGAATGCTCAGAAACTCACACATTCACATGCAGACAAGCTTATGCATACGCAGTCACACTTAGACACATCTTCACGTCATGAGTCTTAGCCATGGCACGTACACCCAGTCATTTTACATGTAAGCACTTGCACAACCCACTAGATCACTCTGTGGCTAGCTCACAGGACAGAACACATGACACATTGATGTATTTCCTGTGTGTGTGTGCTCAGTAAAGACTAGCTGCCTTCTAGATCACTCAGTAACAAAACACATGGCCCCTTGACAGGGGGAGGCCACAAAGGCCAGTGTTAATCAAAGGGTTAAACCAGAAAGTCATGACCATGCATTCCCAAACCATTTTCCACTTCTCTTGTGTACTAGTCTTGATTGTCAGAGGTACTGCTGGCATGAACATCAGCAAAGTAAGACACAACTGCATGATGACAGCCGCCTTAGGGTTTGTCTCTCAGGAAATGTCTTGTTTTCTGCTCTGCATGTGAGGAAAAGATTGCACTTCCTGCAAGGCTCTGTCTGTGGTTTGTGTGGGCTCTCTGGAGATGAACTTGACGATACTGAAAAAAAAATGTATTGCTCACATGAGAAAGTAGAAACACTTAAATGTTGTTATTATGTTGGTACATTTGCATTTCTGTTTTTTTTCTGTATATTTGGACAATTTATTAGAGAATCCTAGATATTTTATCCCTCAAGGCCAGATATCATTATTAAAAGAATCAATGAATACATTACCTTTTTTTTGGTCAGTGTTGATGTACAGTTGATCTTACAGTATCCATTTTATACTGTTAAGATTAAGATCCAAAGCAGAAATCATCAGAGATCAAAACTGTACACACACACACACACACACACACACATGTCTGTGTCTGCTGTGTCTGAATTCTCATTCATCATGATAGTAAAGTTATTCAGTTATAGGTTTGTGTATCCTTGTGACGCTTGAGAAATTTCACTTCTTATCTGAAAAGCTTTGTCAGTTCTAAATTGGAGATCGGAATATTAAGAGATCAAATCCATGAAAACACACACATACACGCATATATACATGCATAAAAATGAAAAAAAAAAATTGAATGGACTTAATAATACAAACCGGCACACTATTTTAACCACAAACCTTTTCACTGTCACATGTTTTCTAGACTGCTGGCTGAGGAAGAGGAGAAGATGAAAGCCTTGCTGACCCTCCAGGAGGAGCAGGAGGAGTTCATCCTTCGTACCCAGCGAGAGAAGCAGGAGCTGAGACAAGAGATGGAAAGCAAGTCTAGGGCTCTGGAAGAGGCCCAGCAGCAGCTGGAGAAAGTCAGGGCAAGCCGGCACAGAGTGGACCAGGACATTGCAGTAAGTTCACCTGTAGAGAGTTTGAAGAGTTTCTTCACAGTATTAGCATCATATCTGTTTCCGCAAGATTTCCATTGACCAGCTATAGATGTATCCTGGTGCGCCGAATGCTTTCACATTGTTCTCTTTAGCAAAGCGTCTGTGCAAATGGGCATACATTGATTTTTGTGAACATTTAAAATATTGTACATGCCAGATGTTTGCTGATTGTGCAGTAAACATTTGGTTGGAGATATTTTTTTCAGCAGCTTTTATCAGAAGCAAACTATGACGTGATGAAAGGGTAAGCTACTTCAGTAAGCTACTGCAAGTCTATCTTTTACTCTCGTTTGCTCCCACAGGCTGCTCAGAGGAAATTACGGCAGGCTAGCACCAGCGTAAAGCACTGGAATATCCAGATGAACAGACTCATGCATCCCATCGGACCTGGAGGTTTGTGTTTGTGTGTGTTTGTCTGGGTATGTATGTGCGAGTATTTGTGAGTGTTTTTTTGTATGTGTGGATGTGAGCACACATGTGGGTGTATTGATGTCTCTGTGTGTGACAGCATGCTGATAATGATGAGATCTCCCAGAGTCTTTACAGACAACATTTAAATTAAAAAGATATATGGGTTTTCAGTTGAAATCATTTCTGAATATACTCTTTCTGTATCTGTGTTAGTATCCTAAAATCAGTTTAAATAGTAATAAGTGACCTACACACAAGTTCTATTTACAGAATGTTAAAAAACTATCTTCACTGTCCTCAGAGAGAAGATCCTCAATCGGGGGGAGTCTCAGCCCAGCTACACGTTTGCCATCCCTCAGAGACTCTGGAGGGCTGCGGCTGTCACAGAAGGACGGAGAGAAAGAGAGGGAGAGAAAAGAGTCTCAAGCTCGTTCTCAAAGTGACTGCCAGCCTGCGGAGAGCTCTGATGCATTCAAAAAGAACTCTGAACATCCTAGTGCAAATGGAAGCACAGAGTCTCAAAACTGACCACTTTGTACTACTTGTATAGATTTTTTGTATCAAGTTTTATGTTGGTCAGTGGATAATAGGAAAGTACAGAATATAGGCCTAATAGTTTATGGAGTATGAGGTGATATAAACTTGGGGTTTGAGGATGGTGTTTATTTATAGGCCTATGGTAGTTAAACAAATGCTTGGCGTGCAATTGACAGTTACAAAATATAAAATGATGTTAAATAGTTTAAATAAATATGGTAGGCTTTAATGACACATACTGATTGACATTAACATTTTCATAAACACGAGTAGGCCTACAGTACCAGTATGAGTCTAGCTTCTGAAATCCGGCCATTAAAACTGAGATGAGTAATGAATTAAAAGTCATTGGTTTTTGAAGATAGATTTAACAAACATTTACATTTTTGTGTCCCACAGCACACAACTGAACAAATCCATCACAGATAATTTAAATAAAACAAATTAATCCAATAGCAAAAGTTAACGTTTTGGTAGCCTACCAGACAAAGGGAGAAGAAACCTCTGAAATATATTATGCTGGTTATATTGGTGTAATTATCATGTTACAATGTAAGTTTTATAATATTTCAGTTCTATCAATATCCGTTGAAACATTCTTTCATCCGATCTTTAATCACTTAGGCCTATCAGTCTAGCAGCCTATTACATGGAATCACACCTAATAATTATTAAGTTCGATTAAGTTAATTTATTTATTATGACTCATACATGTATTGATTGATACATTTATCGATATTTGCTATCACTGACTGTTTATTTAGCTATATATACAGCCAACGGTTGCTATTATTTATGTAGGATAAGTGTGTACCCATATGATCCCTGCCCAACTCATGGTGGACACAAACTGATCCTCTGATACAAATGAACAGAGCGCGCCATCTTGTGGCACTGCCTGAATCAGTATGAATGTTAAACCCCCGGATTGTTGTTATATTTGGAATATAAAGACAGAACTCACAGGGACTATCAGTAAATTATGTATTGTTTTGTAAGTTCTATGTACTTTACAAGTACGAAGTAATTTGGAAGTAAAGGTTCTAATTAATAAAAATAATAGTTTTGTCTTTGGTGCATGTTGGCTACTTGTAGTGACGACACCATAAGACGACACCCACATCAACGTTTTCGACGTAACTTCACGGTACACTGTGCGTGCGTGTCGGATGACAAACAGGGGCAGATTTCTGACAGTACCGTCTACAAAGTGCCATAGTTTGCCATGGCTTTTCGAGAATGATGAAGTTTTGAAGAAATTTAGTAAACTAATTATAAACATAAGGCGCAAGTTTTAACTACAGTGACCAGCGACTTGCCTAGATATGTGTGAGATTTTGTGGACGTAGTCTACTCTGAAGAGAAGAAGAGGGCTCAAGAAGTCACTTCTTTCCAAAGAGGGAATCGCAGAACAGAGGAACTGGAAAGTTGTGTTCTTTACCCTCAGTTTTTTTATGTCACATTTTTAAGCGAATCTGATTGAAAACATATTGGAACATAAACAGACCAGACCACACATCGGGCTATCGAGATTTCTTAAGATTAGGTAAGCGGAATTCTCATTCAGATTCTATTCTAGTTTCTGCACCGGTGAGGCAATCGAATAATGTTGATAACGACTATAAGTTCGAGATTGTGTGTGTATGTCTATGGTGTATGTGTGTGCGTGTGTGTGCGCGCGCGCACGTGTACGTGTACGCGTGTTCCAATTTTTTGAGTGGGGGGCCCCCTGAAGAGTTGGGGTTGGGGAATTTGGGGTTATATCTACTTTGGGGATCAACTGTCCCTGTCACTCAGCACATTTCGGGATGAATTCTGGAAACAGTCTACTTGTTCTTAAAATCTGTAGCCATAACATTCCATAATGAAGAAATGAATCAGACAAAGGCATGTTGTTTTTGTGTTATTGTGGATAGCTGGAGCATCACGTGAGGGATTAGCAATCCAGATGGCTACTGTAGCAAGATAAGCAGTTAGCTTTCATGTTGATCAGAAATAGATTAGGGTCATTAGGTATGTCTATCATAATTGCTCATCATATTGGCAAGATGCGTTTAGTAAGCAACAGGATTTTCTCCATTCCATGTTTCCATTAATATTATTCATTTGAAAGATTTTAACGTTTCAGAGTAAACCATAACACATGTTTCACCTCTTTGACTTAGTAGACTTCAGCGCCCTGTGTGCTATGCGCACGGGCTCGTAATAACCAAGGGTGGTATCGTTTCACTAAGTATTAGTAAACAGACCTCTCTAATGCTAGAACAATACCCTGTAACAGTTGTAATGCAATTCATTTCATATTCCAGTTGATATCTGATGGAAAACAAATCCAGGGCAATCACTGGCCAGCTATTTGACTCAGTCTAAGATATTCCATCCCTCGTCCACAACGATGAAAGAAAATCAAAATATTTGATTTTCATCTGAACTTTAGACCAACTGTGTCACACACAAACGCCTTTAAAAGCTAACCGAATCTGTCCTCTTTGACCACTGGGTGAAAGAGCACTGCGGATGACGGCTGTTGACTTTCTAACGTGATCCATGAACTCAGGGCTGTGAGTAATGGATTTGTCACCATACGATTGTTAACGAATAGTGATACCACTATGTTTGCGTAATGATTATTATATTAGGGCGATTTAGTCATATTGTCGTGGTTCGCAGGCAAGACCACTGAAGCAGCCAGAAGAATTCCATCTTCTGTAGGAGCATGATGTGTAGGCTAGTACAGCCGGTCAGACTGCTGCACTGTGATATTGTGTGATATACTTTTATCTCCAGGAAAGCTAAGCAATGTGAAATTACAAGGAAATGTGAAAGTACAAGGAATTTGTAATGGCAAATTCACTTACTGTGAATTTTACAGACAGAACTACACCATGTGACAAACTTGTTACTTTGCTGAAAGAACAGAATTTAAAAATTGAACAGCTTTTTTCAAAACTCGATTGGATGAGTTGTGAAATAACCCAGACATCTGAAAGCACATAAGTGGCTTTCACAGTCACCAAAATGCCACAAAGGTCTTGGGGCTGCTGCGTCATCACAGTCAGTAGGGATTACCAGGGCCTCTTTGATGCACCCCCGCTATTCAGATTTCAGCCATGGGTATTTTTCAACAGAGTACTCCCAGGCTTCTGCATGTCACTCAACTGGATGTGCCTCTCAAATGCCCATCATCAAGGTGACCCAGTTGCTGTGAATTATGTGTTAATTTTTTGGTACAGTAGGTCTAAGTTAGTATCCATTTAATCACACATTCATAAAACATGGCCATTGCAGATAGACTAAGCCAACTATAAGGCTATTTTTATTAATGTTAGAATAGAATAGAATAGAATAGGGTAAAGTGGTTCAGTAATAATGAATGCCTTAGTCTGATTTGTTATTGTATTCCTTTACGCCTATAAAATCCAATAACCATTGATGACTTAAAGTAAAATTATGTGGTCGTGAATGTAACAAATCTAGGGTCTTGATGCAACCCATTGGGCTGTTTATAAAGCTTTTGCGTTCACCCTTCTGCTCCTTACGTAACATGCTAACCATATTCGAGTAACGTCATAGATGTCATAGATGCAGAACCAGACATGATTGTTGCCACTCCACTCTTAGCGTCTTCCTCTCTGAGCTATATTTGCCTTTTGCTTAGTTTCTGTGTCTCATTGTCTGGCTCAAGGTGCAAACAGTCTGTAAGAAGGTTGGGGCTGTTGCTTCCTTCCTTGTGTCTGGTGTAGTGGAGGTTCACACCAATATGGTGTGTGTGTGTGTGTGTGTTTGTGTGTCTTTTCTATCCTCACAGCTTGCTCTTTCACTGCATGTGGCTGCAAAACTGTATTGTTTTTTTTTTTTATTTTACTGTTTGCTTCCATTCTACATGTGGCGACTTTTTGAAAGCTTACAAACAGAAGTGATGTTTCAAAGCAGTCTGTGTTATTACATACAACAAACTATTCAGTGTAGGGCATCTATATACCATTCTTTGTTTTGAAAGAGTATAATAACAAGCCCAGAATAAAGTCCCTGTTATTTGACAACATGGTGGGCTGTCTCTAGGAAAAAGAATGAGAACATTTGGGATATTATCTGAATGAGGCATAGTAAGAGGAAACCCAAAGGATGTTTCTGTGCCTCTTTAAATTGGCCTCCTTAAATTTTTCTGATTATGTTGTATCAAATTGTCTTGTTCTTTTTTCCTTCTATACATAGGATTTCTCCTGTAAGCCTGTCCTGGTCATTGTTTTTACCAATGGAATCTAGGTTCTCACAAGCCACAAGTGAGAATTATGGTAACGTGGAGCTGATCTATCCCATTAAGCAATTATTCACTTAGTCCATAATGGTCTTTCGAGGCATAGCCACTTTGCAGACGTTAAGGTCCTCCTGGATTGGATGTCAAGAGTTAGCCCATGTAAGAATTAACCAACAGAGCTGGGTGATCCAGTTGCCTAGGAGAGCTGGCTGTCAGGGCACTATGTGTGGTGAAGGGGTGGATGGGGGTGGAGTTGAGGGGTCGGCAGCTTTGGAGCCAATTGCTGACCAGTCTCTTATTGGTAATCCAGTCAGGTTCCATATGCCTGTGCTTAGTTCCCTCTTAGTCTGTTGCAGTAGGCTATAGGTTTAGAGGACATGTGGACGGGACACTTAAAAGCTAATGTCACATATTATTTCAGTACAATATTCCAGTGTTTACCCAACCAACAGTGTTTATCAAAATCACGTTTTTTAACCAGCCCTGTTGTGTTACGCATGCCGTATGAATTAGGAGCATTGATAAATGTGGGACGTTGCCGCTTTGTTGAGTTGAAACCTCAGCGCTACCTGTGCACAAGTAAGTGCTGCTTTAGCGAGAGTGCGCCTGCACCTTTTAAAAGCAACCATATCCTTTCTGATGAAGATGAATCATTCCATGACCAGGGTCCCTTCTTTCCGACACGCAGCAGCTGCTGCAGCCCACGCCACTGAGGCTGAACTGTGGCGGTGAGTTTTGCATACTCAAAGTTCATGTTCCACATACAGCACATGCCACTGCCTAACGTGTGCGGGGCAAGCATGTGTATGTTTGCATGCTTGCCTGATCAGTTTTACTACTAATGGTGGTAGATTAGTAGACTATAATTTCCTTAGGTATGCTATGGGCTGCAACATTTCTGAGCACCATCTGACCTGGAAAGACCTTCTTTCCTGTGCGTTGTTTCCCGTCTCTGAACACTCTGCCTTGCCGTCCATTACCCATTACTGACTGGCTGCTCCCATTTACCAATATAATCTCTTATTTAACAAGGGGAACATGAACGCATTCTTTGGTTCTCTCCTCCACTAATCACAGTAAATCTGCAGATTAGGGAAGATTTAGAGTTGTTTTTTTCCATAAAGATGGCCATCTAGAGAATATGCTGTAGCGTAAGCGTCAGAGTTGTTGACATCACAGTTGAAGTCATAGGCTTGCCTCATCCCACATCGAGCACAGAAATAGCTATCACACATTTCATTGTGACCATATTCAAAATAGTTGCCACCACCTCATTCTGAGTTTGGAGAAAGCTCGGAGCTCAAGAACTCAAACCGCACTCAGCATTCCGTCCGAGATTCAAGTGAAGCAAGTTTGGTCTCTGGCTACCCCCAGACAAGGTTTCCAGGAATCAATGTTGCTCCCTAGAAAGCCACTAGATTTCAACACAGTCTCAGAAGTGTCTGAAACCTGTGTTATTGTTATAGCCACCAGGCTGTCAAACATTGTATCCTGTACTTACAGTATTACAACATATTGCAACATGTTTACAAAGAGGTGAATATTGTGAGGTAAATGAGGTGAATATTGTGTTGTTTACTCTACTTTTTTCTGAGCATGATTACACACACATGAATATAGGTTTCAACTTTTTACTCAATATCTCTGTAAGTGATTATGAAGGTATGCTTGTGGCTGTGTGGTAAGACTACCTTTTTGCAGCAAGTTTTGTGTATGTCTATGCTGATAACTTTGTGCCCTTGACACCAATTAAGCAAAAGAAAAAGCATAACATGATCGAACTAGTTGTTCATGGTTGGAAAGCATACTGTGGCAAAAAAAAAAAAAAAAAATAATGTGCCCATGGTTGTCCGTGCACATACTAAAGAAAGGACTCTAACTTCAGGTCCAGGTTATCTCATCCATACAGAAGATTCTGTTGCTACTTCTTATTATTTTGCAGCTACACTTCTGGCTAAAAGCCAGCCTTGCCTTATTTCAGCAAGCTCTAAGTAATTGAGAAAAGTGTTGGCGAGATCAGGGATGCGTGAGGTGTGAATCATATGAACAGGGGTAATTTGGGTGACATTTAGTCATTCCGGTGACCTCTCACTAAACGGACCATGTCTGTGCTCCCTTGGGAAAGAACTACTGACCTTGCCACTGTAGGATTAGTGCTCTTTCAGGTTGAACTTACAACCTGAAAGAGCAAAGAAAATACAAACACACAAAAAAACCCTTAGACAGCCAGTCAGCCATATAGACCTCTGAAAAACCATCATTTTAGAGGAATGAAAGCATTGCCCTGTGGTTGGATGTTTTTTTTTTCCTTTTACGTTTCTTTTGAACTGTGTGAAGAGTATTGTTAGTTCAAAACCTCTTGGAAACATTTGAAAACTGGTGGCTTTAATTATGTCATATTAGATCTGAAGGATAGGATTGCTCATTCTCACCCAGGCATTGGGACAAACCTCTACTCCCAGCATTCTCCTTTTACTGAGAAGCTCCCTCAGCATTTAAGAAAGCAACCTTGAGCCCATTGCCCCCAGCCCCCAGAAGCTAGTCCCCTCCCTTGCTTGCACGAACCCTCTTCCCCATCGCTAGCTCACAAGTTTGGGCTTTGTTTCCCAAAGCCTCCCCTCCCTGCATGCCTGCCCCTCCAAATCGTCTCCAACCACAGCTCCTCCTATCCTCCTACAGAGTCTGTAAGGGAAAGAGCATAGTATGTGTGTGTGTGTGTGTGTGCGTGTGTGTGTGTGTCTGCTGTGGCTATGACTGCTGCAGTGAGGCAGGAACCAGCCCTGTGTGGGAAAGGTCACATCTGATAGCTGATCCGACTGCGGGATGTGTTCAGACAAAACCAGACACGCCACATCACAGCCTTGAGAAACAGGTGCCTCTCGGCACTGGACATTTTGCCCCATTATTCGTCTGACTTTTTCTTTATATTTTCCTTCTTTTTCAATCCCTTATATCACTTTCCCTCTTTTTTGCTCTCACCAACTTTATCTAAATGATCCATTTTTCTTTTTAATGATTTTCTAGTCATCTTTCATTTAAAGTAGAAGTACGCTCTGTGCATAGCTCTGTTGTTTAAGGTCACTAAATGCTGTCTGAAAAAAAACAGAGAATACAACAACATTTATACAACATAGACAAAATAATGTTCAAAAAGCTAATGTTAAGTGAAGATAGCAGAAATAGCAGGAGAAAAGCAGAAATAAAAGTAAATCACTATGCCCCAGTCACTTAGTGTAAGTTGTCGCTTCACTATTAATTTCACTATTCGTCACTATATGCTGTGTTCAGGTTTTTTTTTTAATTCTTTTTCCTACTGACAGCACTCAGTGACCTAGAACAACGGGGCTACTATATGGATTGGTTTACAGTGATCTTGTCCTTTAATTGTCCCTGGTTTCTTTCTCTTGGCTTTTTTCTCTTTTTACCATCTAGTCGGTGCCTCCTTGTGAGGTTCTTGTCATCTACTCTGGCATTCTGAGTCTTGTTTTTTTTTTTCTTCTCAGGCTGAAGCAAAATACTCTTGTGTGTACACACGTGCTGGAGACCTCAGGGGCCTAATCTTTCCCGGCCCCACTCTCAGACCCCCTACTGGTGGCCCCTCTTCCCTTCCCCAGAATCCTCCCTTTCTTCCACGGATCTTCCTTTCTGCTGCAAGGCCTTTGGATCCACCTCGCTCCATAAGCCTCTCTAGTCTCACCCATCTCTCTGAATGGCCCCATGTGTGACAATAACTTGAGATTCTCAGTTCGTGGCCCCTTGCTGGGGAGCGTTGTGTGGAATGAAGCTTGCGCAGCTGCTGACTGCAGGCTGCTGAGAGCAAGAGTGAGAGAAAGTGAGATCAGATATCTGTAGCTGCACCACTTTGTTGGTTCTCCGAGAGTCGTCCTCAAAGCCCTTTCGTAAATGATAACACTGAGAAAGCCTGAAACTATGAGACCACATGAGAATTATGTGCACTGTTTTAGGAAGGAGAAAAAGCAGACAGAAAGTGCACTTGAGCACAGGTAGTGTAGTACTGATAGTACTGACTCTCTGATTGTCCCGTTATGTGTCCTGCAGGAGTGGCGATGGCGTTAGGATGACGAGGGAGACGGGGACCACGTAGCGACAGCGCCCGCTTTAGAGCCATGGAAGAGTCCTGGACGGCAGTGTTGACAATGAACCCAATAGAAGGCCCCAAACTGTGGGGCAGGGAGAGGCGTAACAGAAAGCTCTCTCCGACCAACAGTGGACAGTCGTCTCCGGCGCAGCTCGACGAGGATACGGGGCCCGACGATAAGATGGAGCAAGGGAGCACCGGTGAGGAGAACAGCTGGTCAGGAGCCTCACCAGATAGGGGGGCACAGAATGGACACGCGAGTGAGGAAGAGCCACAGGAGAAAGGCAGCTCTGGCCACAGGTCCAGCCGCAGCACAGGCAGCCCTGCTCCCTCCAGCAGTGGCACAGGTAAGGCCAGCCACAGCCCTGCTCTCTCTTCTCTCTAGGAGGCCTTTTCATCAAGCTCTGAGCCCTACATACATTCATACACACACAGATACATAAATACAGCACGGTACATATAAATACACACACAAAAAATTATACATAAAATCACAGGTTGACTGCTTGGCTCAAGAGAGCAAAGCTAATAGGTAATTCCAGTTATTTATTAAAATTATAATTTGGAAGTCTAAAACATGGCTGCAAGGGCTCGAAATGTAACAAAGATGACAAAAAGGAGGTCTCGGGTATGGAGATCTTTACTTTTTTTTGTTAGCTCTCAGGTATGGAGATCTTTCTCTGATCCTGCATCCTCAATGTGGCTCAGTAAGTCAGGTAATTCTGTTAATAAGTGATATGACGTGTGCTTAGTGCACAAGCAGGAACGGAACCCATGCTGAAATTCATGACACTTTGAGGTTTACCTCTCTACTTTCATCCTCCTTACTGTGTCCCTCAGATAGCATAGTATACTGGGTATCAATGGCCTGCATGGTATTGACGCCTTTGTACAAGCTGATCTAGAGAAGGCTCTTTCATCCTAGCCACACATAGGGTTGAGCCCAGCCATAAACCATAATCTCCTGCACAACTTTCTACAGGCCTGTGGACTACAATGTACAAAACTACAATCATACCGCTTGGCCTACTCTCATTTTCTGTCATTGCCTAACCCATGGCCCACTCTCTACCCACTGTTTTTGGCTCAGCATAACCCATAACCCTCTTTACAGAGCTGGAAGCTCTTTAGCACAGCCGGGGCTTGGGCTGGGCAGTCAAAGATTTGAAGAAGGATTATATGCCTTATAATTGGCTTTGAGTTTTTTTTTTGTTGACTTCCGGCATAGGAATCTACCTAGGATTCATCCCTGTTCTACACTGCAAATAAGCATATCATAATAAGACAACAGTCCCTACCTTTTGCCGCTAACCTGCATGGGTACAAGCTTGGTTAGTCTGGTAGTTTCGGTTTTGTGGTTAATATGGGACAGAGGTTGCTGTTAGTTGTGTCTCATTATGCCCAAAGGCTGCTTGAGCTTCAGCACTCCTGCTTGCTTCAGGGAGTCTTTGCCAGGCGACTGAAATAGGAACCCTTTCCTTAACCTTTCACCCACACTGGGCCTGTCAAGATGACTGCTCTTTAGTCCCCTCTGCAGGCTAGCAGGGAAAGAAGTGTATTTTGGCACCTGAATATAATCTTGTCGTGGTCAGTTTTACTCTTTTCAATGCCATAAAAGATGATCGCTGGCCAAAAAGGATCAGTGCAATTTTTTAAACTGTAACCATAACAGGGAAACTTATTTTCATAGACCCTGACTCTGTATAGGAGAAAATAGTCTGTTTCAGCACTCTTACATTTGGGTTGCTTTCCTTGGTAAATATGAATGGCAGAGGAAATTCACTGCTCTGCAAACAGCCCTGTTCCCTCAGGCCAAAACAAATCACTAAGAGAATGCAGTATGGAAAGGAACATGCACAGATGTACACAGCATGGAAGCATGGATGTTTACTGTACTGTAGGTCTTAGTATTAAACACAGGAAGTCATCTTCACATGTGAGATTTCAGGTGAGTGAAAGCCGCTCTGCTGGAGTAGACACAGAGTGGGCAATATGTAACCAGCCATTTAGGAGACGAATTTTGTGTGATGTAAAAGCTTTCTTTCAAACACTACCTTCGTTTTTTTCTCTTGTTCCAAAGGTCAGTGTAAAGAGCGCTCATGTTACATGTCCTGAATGCACCATAGTGACTTCCTGTTTATAGTCAGTGCAGCTTGTACAAATGTTACCAAAGCCAATGGCCTTTTTTGCGTAAACGACAAATGGCCTTTGAACTGGTCACAGAGGTCCCGTTGATAGCTGTTTGGTTGTGTTTATTTGGAAATATGGCACATAGCCCTTGGCAGTTCTCTTGAGTTTTTTTTAAACTCCTTTACATCGACTGTCAACATTGTTATGCTGTGATTTAATTTGTCCCTGTCTGTGATTGTTTGTTTTTCTTTCTTGCTTTTCCATGACTCTGAACTGCCAACACCCAGAACTTTGATTGTCTTCAAACCCAGTGTAGAGGTTCCATGTGGTATCCATAGAAATATATGTAAGGGGAGAGTGTTAGAGTAAGTGTGCATATAATACTTCGGCATTCATCCCCCTGCTGAGGATCCCCCTCCCCCCAACTCTCTCTCTCTCTCTCTCTCTCACTCACACACACACACACACACACACACACTCACACACACACACATACACACTTCAGGTTAGTACTTCTCCTGCTAAGCTTTGTTGCTAGCCAGAAAGTTCCGGTGCAGAGCAATGGCTATTGATGTTTGTTTTGGCTGTCCTGGGAAAATACCCCCTTCCCCCTCGCCCCAACCCCCAACCACTCGTCAGCAGCCCAGCAGTGCTGAGCTAACTGTGCTAACACACAGGGTTCACCAGACGAGAGGATCAGCTTTCTCACAAACACCATGGGGTTTTAGGTTGGGTGGCTGTCTGAGGGCTAGGAGCCATAGGCAGGAAAACACACCAGGTTTGGCTAGAGGAAGGCTGAAGGGTGACAGGGTTTACCTGCATGAGTGCACGAGTATGTCTGAAGCTTGTAGGAAAAACCCAGAAAATTCACCTGCTTTTGCGAGTGGCCCTTGACCTCAAAATAAACTTGCTTTTGTTGTGGAAAATGAAAGTAAAATTTGTTGACACGTCCCCTTCACGTTGCATCTGAGGGGGCTCTGCGAAGCTCTCATGGGTGGGCATGTTTGCATGTCGGTGCAAGGGCATGGGGATTTATTTTTGGCACCCGTCTCATGTTCGTTGGCGTGGCGAGCACGCCGTGGTGCGGATAGTCGCTGAGCCACCCGGTGGGGGCCGCCCTGGGAGACGGCCCCCAGGCTGACCCCCGGCTCATGTGATGGATCAGACTGGCTCCTGTCGTCGCTCTGACGCCTCAGCGTGAGACACAAAGCCTCTGCTCTGACCGCGGGTGAGTGTAAGGCTGTGGGCCAGGAGGGAACAGGAGAGCCTTTCTCAAGCCTTAAGGTGATGATGCTTGGGACAACTGAAAATTGGGCTGCCAAACAGTATGTTAACGTTCTGTTTGCAAAAAATTGACTGTTACTGATTTTAATTTTCCAGATGACAGTTGTTGCCAATTATCAGTGGGGAAAAAGCGTCAACATCTGACGGTAAAAACAATTGGAATAGGATTCTATACACTTTCACACATAGAGCAATTTCAGTAACTGTACCTTATAATGTAGGAAGAAAATCTGATCATTCTGACCAGTTACTGTGTGTCACTCTCATGCTTTCACATGTATTTTTTCTTTGATGTATGTAAATTGTAAGCACAACCTCTGCAAAGACATAGTGGACTCATATGCATTAACACACATGGTCCACATAAACCCTTGCATGCACCCCCACCCCCCTACTCACTCTCATTCTCTGCATGCCAGAGGGTCCATGGGAAGTCTCTCTTTGGCAGGGAGGCTTTCATCCTGGTCTCGGCAGCCAGGCTCTAGTTTATGACTTCTCCCACTCTACAAAAAAAACAGCTCTACTGCTGTTTTTTACAAGTCTTTCTAATTTTACAGCGGCCATAATTCCACCAGTGATACAGTACAAATGTTTGGGTGGGATAGTGCGGGCGCCATTAGTTTACCAATGATGTGATAATAACTGTTTTTAATTTTAGACCACGTGATCTTGTTGTCCGTCATCAGCCAGAGACTTAAAGTGTTTGATCCTGTGCTGTGATGAATTGATCTTACATAACTACTAGTATGTTTCCTGGAAAACATTGTCATGTAATAGGATACCACAGCTTAATATTAGGATATCCTATTGGCAATGCCAACTCAGCATTGTTCTTTGGGATCTGTGAACTCTTCAGTCCTGACTCCTAACCTATTAATAGCCGATGCGAACCATGGAGTCCACTGTGTCTGATGATAACCCCTGGAAATTATTACAGTGGATGTATAAAGTATGTTTGCTTTGGGATTATAACAGCTTCATATTTGTGTGCGTTGTATTATGTTTGCATATTTGCCATTGCAGAAATGGGTGGTTCTGTCTAAGCTCAGGAAAAATAGGTACTTTCCTAGAAAAAATCTACTGTGTGTCTGAACACTGCTGAATCAGCCAGCTCGCTTTTAACATCTTCCCAATCCTTAGTACCAATCTTTACATGTGAGTTCGTAGGCTCAGTTTGTCATTGTTCCTTTGTAAGAAATGTGAACTTCAGCACACTACCCATTATGCAAGCAACAAGTTTTAGACCGTTAGTTGCTTCCAACCCGCCTTGTTGCAAGAGGTATGCAAAAAGCTCATTGTTTCACTCCTTTTAAAAAATACAAAGTCACAGTCTCTGTCTGCATTCTCTGTCTTTATCTTAGGTCTGTCAGTGACGTATGTACTTACATACAGAGATAGGACACCGTGGTGACAGTGCACTAAGTCCCACTACTGTCTTAGAAGTAAAGCATTAAGATGAACTTGTTTGTGTTGTTTGTGTTGTTTGTGTGATAGACCAGTCTCAGACGTCTCCTCCATCGTTGTCGGACCAGCTGATGCTGGGTCGGGACGACCCAAGCGGGATCAATGTGGAGTGCCGTATCTGTGGTGACCGCGCCTCAGGCTTTCACTATGGGGTCCATGCCTGTGAAGGCTGCAAGGTGATGACCACAATTCGCCATCTTATCTAATTAGTTTCCTGTATTCCAGTATGCTTACAGCATGCAATATAATGTATTGTATACTATAAAACAAAAGCATACTTTGTAACATAAGACATATAAGTATATAAACAGGAAATCAATTGAGTAAAATAAATTCATACTCCACATTATATTGTATGTATAAAATTTGATGTGTCTGTTTTGTATGTTTTAAGATAGTTTCAAGTTTCAAAAGGCAAAGGCGTTTTCGGCATGTCTATCATGCAAGCACTGTCTATGACAGATGTGATCTCTGTGATGTGATTTGGGAGTTTAACTTACCATTTCACTAGACCTCGCTAGATATACTGTATGTTAATCTGGGGGAATTTTTGTAAAGCACAGCTGCCTAAACTGTCTATTAATTCCTGTGTGGCAGGCCAGTATATGCGCACAGAATATACTAGCCGTTAAATCACTGAATGAACTGTGGAGATCTGTGAAGTTTAGATTTAGAGACAAAGTTTCTCCATGTAACATCTGTCCTGGCACGAGCTGTGTCTGTCCGTCCACATACATTTTTCATGCCAGCAGATGGTCCCCAGGTCCCAGCGTGCTCTCTGTCTCAGGCCACAGCAGGGAACAGCAGGGAAATGCTAGGAGAAGAAACGATCAGGATTAGTGTACTAATCAAGGATTAGTGTACGCTGTTAGTCTGGCTTTTTTACATTTATATTAGTTTTGAAGAATTTTGCCATGTTGTACATTTAAATTGTGCTGTTAACTTGACTGATGTGGTGACTTTATCTTGTAATATTTCTGCATTACAAAAACACAACTTGATTGAGTTCTTATTCTGGTCCTCCTCCTCCACTTGCTCTGGTCCCTGTGCAGGGCTTTTTCCGGCGGACCATACGGATGAAGTTGGACTATGAGCGCTGTGACAGGAGCTGTAAAATCCAGAAGAAGAGTCGAAACAAGTGCCAGTATTGCCGCTTCCAGAAGTGCCTGATGCTGGGCATGTCCCACGATGGTGAGAGAAGGAGCAGGTTTTTTAGAAAGTTAGAGAGAGAGAGAGTAAAATGTGTAAAAAAACATCAGAAAGAAAGAAAGAAAGAACATGTGTAATAAAATGAGAAAGGAATAAAGGGAGAGAGCGAATGTGTAGAGATTAGAAAGGAAGAAACTAAGATAAAGAGAGAGAGAGACAGACAGACAATGTGTAAAGAGATCAGAAAGCAAGACAAAATAAACAACAAGGGAGAGGACAGGAGAAGGTTGGAAAGGAGTTAGAGCGGGATGGTGAGGTAGGAAGTAACTGTAGTAGGCAAAAGAAAGACTGTGTGGTTGTGAGAGCAGACAGAGGAGGGAGGAAGAAGGGACTAAGTAGAAAATGAAAAGAGGGGAAAGGTTGGAGGGCAGAAGAGGTATGACAGGAGAGGAGCGGCAAAACTACAGATCTAAGACATCATGTTGAAAGAGCAAAGCACATTTGTTTAGATTAGAGAAATGTATCTCTCTCTGGTTGGTCATACAGGAAACTTCATAAAACTTTCTATAGAGTGCATGTAGGTGTGTGTGTATGTGTGTGTTTGTGTGTATGTTTGTGTGAGAGAGAGCAATATGATGAATGGAAGACCTGTGTGCAGAACAACAGATGCTGAAGCTCACGGTTCTCTTCTTCACTCTCTCTCTCTCTATCTCTCCTTATGACTCTATCTCTCTCTATCTCTTTCTCAGCAATTCGGTATGGCCGTATGCCAGAAGCCGAGAAGAGGAAACTTGTGGCAGGGCTCTTGGCCGGAGAAGCATGCAGTCAAAACTCTGCAGCCTCGGACCTTAAGTCGCTAGCCAAGCGTGTCAACAACGCCTACCTGAAGAACCTCAACATGACCAAGAAAAAGGCCCGCAACATCATGACCGGCAAAACCAGCTCCACTTCAGTAAGAGCCAGAGCAGCCTTAATGCTTCATCAGCCACAGTGCTAAGCCGATGTTAAGTCTAACTATGCAAGGTTATGTTAGCTAGCTTATTAGAAAAACTGTCATTTCTAGTAGTAGTTTCTCATTGGGTCAAGGGTGAAGTTTGCAGGTTTCTGACAAGTCTGTTGGATTTAAACTTGTAGAAGTCCAATGCATCCGTGAAATCAGTCATAAAAATCAAATCAGGACTCGATGTTGGCCTACGCTCTAAATACGGCTAATTCATCCTGTAGTAAGAGCTCTCCGTGTTTGCATTAAGTTAATTAGGGACTAACTTTTTTTATAGTGTTTTTATAGCAGTGAACTCGAAAACAACAATTAGACCTAATATCTGGATAATTAATCCCATGCTTTTCCTTCACAGCCGTTTGTGATTCATGACATGGACTCGCTGTGGCAGGCAGAGAATGGATTGGTATGGAACCAGCTGGTGAACGGGGCCCCCCCACACAAGGAGATCGGGGTCCACGTGTTCTACCGCTGCCAGTGCACCACTGTAGAGACGGTGCGGGAGCTCACAGAGTTTGCTAAGAGCATCCCAGGGTTCGTGGACCTCTACCTCAACGATCAGGTACTTACTATGTTCTGCCATTAACAATGGTATTATCAAAGATTACATTTGCAGCTGAGAATAATTAATGAATTCATTTTATTTTTCTGGGACAGTGTACAGACAAGGTTAAGCTTGCATAAAGCAATGGAAGATGCTTTGCAAACATGCTTATTTCTATCTGCTAAAAGGCTGGCACACTGGAAACTGTGGCTTTGGTGGTTTCCCGTTTAGGTGACACTGCTCAAGTATGGGGTGCATGAGGCCATCTTCGCCATGCTGCCATCGCTCATGAACAAGGATGGCCTGCTGGTGGCCAACGGCAGGGGCTTTGTGACACGGGAATTCCTGCGCAGTTTACGGAGGCCCTTCAGCGAGATCATGGAGCCCAAGTTTGAGTTCGCTGTCAAGTTCAACGCATTGGAGCTGGACGACAGTGATCTGGCGCTGTACGTGGCGGCCATCATCCTCTGCGGAGGTGAGAAAGAATGACCGGGTGTTTGCATTTCTCTTGATTTATAAAGTAGAAATTCCCTCCCTGCTGTGCCATATTTATGGTATGCTGTAGAATGGACTCAACAGGTTTAATGCAATTTATTCTATAATGGTGACATGGAGTTATATATGGTTACATTTTATACACACTTATCTTGCAAAAGAAATGGGATTTATTCTTAAACATCCATTCTTCCGCCAAGAAAAAAAATATGTCCTACAGCTGAATGGTTGTCAAGTAACACAACCAATGCAAGTTTTAAATAGCACAGCAATGTAGAACAAGATGTGGTCTCAGTTGTGTAGGGGAATATGGGGAAAACACATCGACATTACCACACAGTTCAACAATTAACAATTAAGAACCGGAACGATCTCTTTTAGAACACTGATTACAACCAGAATTAGAGATAAATAGTCTATCGTGGTTTGATAGGGATCGCATGTGTTCTTGAAATACTTAAACATTAATTGGCCAAAAGAAAATATAAGACAATGCAGTAAATAATTTTCACCTAGGCATAAATAGACATGGGTTACTGAAAGCAGTTGGGTGTGTTTTTTTTTGAGTCATTGATTGAATGACTCATGACACATACTGTAGTCTGCCATCAACTTACCACAGTTAAATTGGGTGAGAAGTGTTGAGCAGTGTAGGAACCTTGCTGTGGTGGGTACAGAACACCCTTCACTGAACACCATGCACACACACACAGACACCGGGGCAAGAAAATTAGACCAACACCTGACTTAAGCACCTGTAAATGAACCACTCCTTAAAGATATGCTCAACAATAGCAGTCTCATGTTGAAAATACAAATAAGGTCATTGGCATGAAGAGAAAGAACAGAATTAACTGAATCAATAGAATCAATTGAATGGAATGAAGTGACTGCATGTGATTGCATGTGAATGTATCTTGATTTGTCCTCCAGACCGCCCTGGGCTGATGAACATCAAGCAGGTGGAGGAGATCCAGGACAACATCCTGCAGGCTCTCAACCAGCACCTCATGGCCAACCACCCAGACTCCAACTACATTTTCCCCAAGCTGCTGCAGAAGATGGCCGACCTGCGGCAGCTGGTCACTGAGAACGCCCAGCTGGTCCAGAAGATCAAGAAGACGGAGTCGGAGACCTCGCTGCACCCACTACTACAAGAGATCTACAGGGACATGTACTGAAGGGGGACAGGAGGGCTCAAAGACCTGCACACAGTAACACAAGTCCACAGGATTGGTGTTCTGACACACGCATACAGCCACCCACCCACACACACACACATACACATACACACTTGCAAATGAACTCACTCACACACATGCGTGGACATGTGAACTGGATGTGTGCAAATTCTTGCCGAAGTTACTGAGCAAAGGTCAAGGAGCACATTGCAGACGAAGTAAGAAGAAGTAGAAGGCACCAGCTTGCTACCCCACAAAAACAGTGCAATTCTTTTTTGTCATAAAAGATGATGTCTATTCTCGTAACAGATGATTGTGGCGCACTATTTTTATACTGCGGCTTTTTGTAGCCTCCTCCCCTTTGGAGACTTTCTATTGGTCAATTTCTATTGGTCTTTTCCTATCCTTCAGTCAACTTTTACTACTGTAAAAGGATTTGAAATAAGACTATGCTTATTTTGTTTCACCAAATGTTTGAAAGGTCATTGAAAGGAGTGATAGACCTAAATTGTTGATGAGAACCTTCTCCCAAAAAGTTTCTCAGGCATCATCTAATAGAGGGTAAGAGTGTATGCAATCACTTTCTCTCTCTCTCTGTACACACTGCTACCATCCCATCTTTCTGATGGTCTAACAGATCCTTTTAGCAAACACTCACTCACACACACACACATACACACACACACACACACACACACACACACACACCAAGGACACAACCCCAAGCTCAGTGTATTTAGAGCACTTAGGAAAAGGTAGGAGAGAGTATGGAACATTCATGACGGCAAAAATCAAACAATGACTTTACCTAGGTGGCCAGGGCTGACCCTGATAATGTTGTTGACAGTATTGCTTCATACAACCTCCAGACCTCAGCTTTGTTTTCTCTTTGACTTTTTGTACTTGATAGGTCTATTCCATAGCTCTGAGGATTGTTAATGACTACGCTGTGAAGGAGATAAGCTTGATCACAGGGTCTTGCAGGAACACTTTAAAATAAGGGCAGCCAGACATGGATTGTTAATAATGCTTGTCTAGCTTAATGGTATTTATAAAGAAAAAACTACATTTAGTACAATGATTTAAATTGTTTACATATAAAGCAACTTTATCCAACACATTAAATCCCATACAGCTGCAACTACTGTGTATGATGAAGGTTAAGTAAAATTTTTCGAACATTGCCAATGCAAATTATAGAAATGATTTGTAACATTTTAACAAATAAAAGTAAAATCATTTATTAATACCAATAAACTACATCACATTATTCATAACAATCTATAAACTGTAAATAGATATTATGCCATTTCTTGTGGACCCATATTAGAAAGTGTTACCAGTCTTGCTAAATGTATCATTAGCATTCAGAATGGCAGTTATTTAATTCTCAGCGATGTGTCTGGGCCCTTCATGCCAATTGATTTGTATAGTAACTGCATTGGGTTGAGCGTAAAGCTGCAGCATTTGAACATTGTTGTTTGGAATACTTAGGTTTGATTCTAATCCCCTAAAAATAGGTCCTCTAAGGTATATACCATGAAAGTGTTAACTTTCAATTCAATGGTTTGTAGACTCTATAATGTTCCACACCATCACTTTTGTGACTTTTTTCAAAACCCACCTCCAAACCTGTGTGTGTTGCCATTGCTGCCCTTACTCTAAAGCCACCCAAAATGGTGCCTTGGTGATGACTGCCAGTGCCCCCTTTTCCCCCATCATTGGCCACAGGTCTTCTTAGTTCTCATTCACAAACTGTGTTTGTAAAAGGCTTACAAATTGTGGCCTCTTTGGGATCTACGAAACGTTTACCGAATCCAGGGTGTGCAGCTAACGCCCAGTGTCTTTTCCACGTGAGTCTGGACTCTGGAATGCAGTGATGGACTGATGTTGAATGAGACACAGCCAATGTGGACGCACAGAAAGCCCTCAATTGTTTCTAGTAACACTGACACCTCCTTTCGTTCCCTGGATTTGGTCCATTATTTTTTAACAGGTTCTTCCAAGTGAAACTGTATCTACTTCCATGAATTGTATGAGTGAGTCAGACACGGTGCGCCTCAAGGGTCTCACTCAGTAGGGCATAGGTGACTCTGTGGTTGTAACAACACTGAGTGGTGGTCCTCAGGGCAGGAGATAGACAGGGCATCTTTGTGTCTTAACCGCACACACTTTTACCTCAGGCTTCCTCCTTGTTGAGTCTTCTGGCAGCGTGCACTCATCAGCTGTTGTCTTCCATGCCTTCTAGTCTAAGATGTTTTTTTAAATGGTCATTGGCTATCAGAAAGTAATCCCCATCCTGTCACAATGGTTAGTTTTATGTGCCACGACAGACTTTGAAGACTCTGAATGTGTCAGCACGCTAAGGCGAGGCTAACGCAATCCGCTGACTTATCCACATCTCCTGATTGTTATGTTGTCACAGTGACTCTCAGAGGTCAGGTCTTGAGGTGCTTTTCTCCTGATTGGCCCTGTGACGTTCTGTGTCATACTGGCCATGTCTACTACAAAGCAGCCAAGCCCACTGTCAGCATTTTCTCATAAACCTGTGTCTGGTGTGCTTTTGACTAGTTTTGCAATATCATCTCTCAGTGCTATGCATATTTCCCTCAATTCTATGCACAACCCTGTGCCCTGCCACCTGGGGATACATTAATTGGACACAAAGACAAACTATGTACTTGACATTTGTATATTGTCTCGCTTTGTGGGCCTCCGGATATCTTGGTATGGTGCTGCTATTTCTCGTTTGTGTTATGTTAGCTGACAGAGCAACTCTTCCTGGCCTCCCACTGTGCAGATAAATACATAGCACTGTCCATGTACAAAGGCCAAGCTGTGAACATGCAGTGGTGGACACTGTGCTTTTTGCTTACTCTGTTTGTTTGTTTGTTTGTTTTTCAGTTATTGAATAGAACAAAGTTACCATTGAAGATTACTGCAGTATAATTTGTATTTTATGGAAAATGAGTAAAACTTTTTACAATCTGCCATTGCCTTCTGTGTTCCTTTATCCTTCAATATTTTTCTTTTTTATTTGCTGTTCGATTGGTACTATAGTCAATTATATATTCCAAGGCTCAGCACATTATGGTTTCACATGAATACGTCACCAACAAAATGGTCTCAACCAGTTAACCTGCAATGCAGGATTTTTGTGTGACTTCGGTACAGTAGTTATTTCGTTTTCTTTACACCATAACTCCTTGATTCTGCAAGTGCCACCACTTTTTCCTCAGAGACAGTTTTCTTCCTAAGAAACATGAAATAAGAAGCACAGTTCAATAGTAGTTAGATACACAACAAAGAAATGCCAGAAAAGACAAATGCTATCTCAAAATGGATATTTTAAAACTCCCTGTTTATTAGCGAAAGCATGAATGTGTTTTGCTCTTGGATGTATGGAGCCCGTGGAAGGCAGCTGTTTATTCTCCTGACGTGGTATTTCCTCGAGGCACTGCTTGGTGCATGAGCTCTGGGAGAAGGGCAGCAGGAATGTGTTCAGCAGATGTCTCTTTCTGTCTCAACAATGCGACCCCAAGGGTACAGCGCTGACCTTTTGCCTATTGTCTTTGGGCCGGACACGTGGGGTCTCCATCGCAGCAGGGTGTCCTGGAACAACGAAGCGCCCCTCTTCCCTCCCCTCCATAAATGTTCGTTCTCTCAAGGCCCCCCACAAAAAAGAACATTCTTCAGGACTGGTGAAGACGAAGGGTATTACACATGCAAACATTCACATACATGTACATACACAAGCAAACAAGATATCTGCACAAAATATATCTGTCCATGTATGTACACATTTTAATGTCTCTATGAACCTGTCATATTCACTTTTATTTGAAAAAAAGAAATTACTCTAAAAAATCTCAGGACACATAACCTTTATTTACAAATATTTACACAGAATGTGTATTTACGTGTTTTTCTTAACTGCTATAGTGAATGCATTTTTTTCTATCCAACAATCATCCTGAAGTCAGCATAAGAGCCCGGATATCCAAAGGGAAACAGCCATTAACCCTCACAACAAACAGGGACAATAAAAGTTATTCACCTAGACTATTTTGGACTCCATGAGGATACACTGTGTACTGGTGTCAAGGACATGCTGCACATGCACATCAGAAATGTAGGCTATGAAATACAGCGAAACAAAAACTCTTGGATTACTTGGAGCTGCCTCTGGGCAATAATCATACAAATGCATATGTTACTGAATGTATTGGTTAGTTATTGAATGTATAGTGTAGTATATTTCAAGGAATCAAGGATTTTTTATGGTCACATACTTATTTACAGTGTAGATGTTATAAAATATAGTAAATTGAGGCGAAGAAAGCTTTGTAAATCTGTTCCACTTCATTGTAGATTTCTTTGTCTCAGAATTCTTTGCCTAAAGTTAAAATATTGACAAGATATGTTACAGATTGTGTTGTTCAGGGTGGTGCAGAAATGTACTTGAACTTGAGAAATGTTGAACTGGTGACCTTGTTAACCATTGTTAACACCTTGCCATTCCAGTTGAGCCACAGGAACAGTTTTAAGCACACCCATGTGCCTTTGTACAGGGTCTAATGAAACAATATGACTTTTAGTTTGACCTGGGGTCATGGATGGCCCTTTTGTATCTTTCCATCCCAGAAAGCCCCTCCCTTCATTTAGAATAGATTTAGTTTATTGCCATTGGTTCATTGTCAGAAACTTCCCACAAAGAGCCCATGGTGTAAGCACAGGAGTGCAGAGTGAGTATATGAAATATTATGACATATATTTTTTTCTTTTGAAGGGCAGTACAAAATCACAGAGAATACAGACAAATGGACATACAAATGTCAAAAGAAATAGCACATAAAGAAAAAATGTCAGATTAAAAAGGAAAGAAAATATCAGCTTTCATTAATGCAGGTATAGCTTTGTCTTTGCATTCCTTGTTACCTTGCTCAATGATTCTTATGCATCATGCAAACAATGTATGTCTTTATTTTTGCTTAAACCTTTGCTCATCGCTATCATCGACAAAGGGCTGTTGTATGGCAACCTGTGTCAGAGCCAGGCTACAGAATCATTATCTGGCTGGCAACATCCTTCTGGTCTGCCTGTCAACTTTTGGAAAAGGAAAAGGAAATACCAAAACACACATAGTCTACACACAGTCAAAAGTTTACTTTTTGTACCCTGGTTTTGTACCTGGTAAATTAAAAAAAAAAACTTTATTTTTAAATGCAGTTTCAGTGTTGTTTCAAATAATTTTGCACAAAACCCCACTGACTGAAGAGGGCACTGACATGTATTTAGCAGAGAATTACTGTAAGATTTTTGCTGACATGGTGTTTTTGTTATTGTGATTTCTGAGTTAAGATTTGTTTCTTCTCTTTTTAGGTCTAATACCTGATATGGTCAATTAAAGAAATAGGAGCCAAAAAGCTTGCCAATACCCTAAATACTCACTGTAATGCAATGCAAACATTGCAACATTGTCAGGGATAGTTTATATTTTGGCCACTGCTGTGCAGGTCTCAATTTAATTCATGTTTGCAGAGCTTGTGCGGAGGGATCACCCTTGACGAATACAGTAGGCATGCAAGCAGCTGGTCGTGGATGCCATGATTATGAGGCCTAATGGGATTAAGCCTGACTCTTTATCTTAAAGATGCGGCGCCACAGAGACAACTAGCACACACAGGTCCACACAAGCCAGGCAAAGGGGCAGGAGAAAAAGAGCGTTTGATTTCTTCCATAATTTCACCGGCACAAATGTTAGCCACAGCCTACAGCTATGTCCCGTCAACAACTCTGTATTCGTATTGCCTGCTATAGAAGGTTTGCCAGAGAACCTTAGCCAATTCGAGTCTGGACTAATCCTTTCAGCCGAACATGTAAGTGGAACAGTGTCAGTTTACCTTCACGCTGAATTTCATTTAATTTGCATAATAAATATGAATCTAAATGGTTTGACATTATCTAAAACCAGTTAGCATTATCAAGGTCTCAACACAAGGCCTACAATAGTGTTTGTGAGAGTTAAGTGACACCAACCAACAGCAACGCGAGTCAGCTCTTCATTTGAACAACGATTGTAAGTGTATTTTACCCATCTAAAGTGTGCGTGTGGACTTGGTTACGTTCTGTTTTGTGGTTCTGCATAGTATTCTGCCAGCTCACTCTGTATCAACAAAGTCTTGGACCAAGTTCTCTCAGCTGGGAGCAGCCCGCCTGCCTACTGTAGAGTTAGTGATGGTGTGTCTCAGAGAACTCCCAGTTGGTGGGAAATCAAACAGCTGTTTGTAGAGCACAAGCAAAGCTGTGGTTACATGGAATCAGACTGCCGAGAGGCAATATTGCAGGATTTCTGAGCCACATCACAGCACAAAACGGGGAATTAGAATGAAGGTCCTAAAGACAAATAAAGAGGATTTTTATAAATAGAGTGAATGTAGCTGACTAGGTAAGTCAAATGTAATGCTTCTCCATATCCAGTCTTGTAACTTCAGTATTGGTGTGATGATTTCAAAAAGTGGGTTGGATTTCTATAAGATAAAATTGTTGAGTGTTCTGTGAAATATATGGTAATATATTACTTGTTACTTGCTACTCAGTATGTATGAGAGATCCATGCCATAGAGTGTTTTCTAATGTAAATTCTGTGGATAAATTGTGCAGAAGGTCCATCAGAGGGTTCATTCCCCCATCAGGAGAAAACCGCTCTAATAAAAAAAAGCATAGGAGTACATTTATCATTTTTTTCTTTTGCAGAAATGTGTAGACGTGACAAAGATTAAATGCCCTTCGAGTCCTGTAGCACATTATCTTTCAGACTCTGCTTGACAAATGTTGTGTCTTTCCATATGTCCCATTTAGCCTTTACTGAGACAAATTGGCATGTCAATGGTGTCTTAGTCATTGCCTGTCTCTCCAGGCAGTAGAGTATCTCTCTTACAAGCTCCTGTTTTTCTTTAGGCTCGTCTGCACTGTTACTCTTACTGCTGTTTTCAGGCTGCAGAGATACAGTACACATGTCCTTTTGCCTCCAGCTCTGTGTCTATCCTGCTGTAACTGTACAGTGGGACTCAAAAGACTCAATTTACTGGAGGCCTTTATTTCTCCTTAGTTCCACCTATTATGTATTATGTTATTATAATTCCAATAATATTTTAACATATTCCACGGTGTAAAAGCTAAAAAAGATAACCAGTGACTTTTCGATGCCCTCTGACATCTGCAGAGACTCAGTCTCCGCTAGTTTCTTGTGTCTCTTTCTTTGTCTAAACCCAGCACCCAGGAGCTCCATACGCAAGCAGGAGGGACGGACGCTGCTGATCCAAGAACATGAGCCGCGTGGTGGGGCTGTCATTTGTCTGAGGTCCCGCTCACCAGTCGCCCTGCGGCTGCCAGAAGAATTACGGTCTTTTCTCATGCTGCCCCCTCTGGCGAAGCACTGGTTCATTGACGGGACGACTGTAGGGATTTGAGCACTTTCTACACAGCTGGCAGCTACTCAGTCCAACAGCTTTGATAAATGCCTGACTTCACACTGGCTTCTCCATGCAAATGTGCTAAGCTCAGTTTAGTAATGGACCAGTGTGAGCTATAACTCATGTACGTAGGAGTGTGGTGTAGGCCTACTCAGTAGTAGAACCTTGTTCTTCATGTCTTGGAACAGCTCGACTTTAGCCTGTTGGTTTTGGTAAACACTAAGCATGATGGGTGCTCAGGTAAGGCTTTACTTTTCCTTTTCTTTTGCTCTATGTAGAGTAGGAGCTGTCTATGCTCAGTAGAGCTGCAATGCACCTGAGCTCCTCTGTTGCAATTAACTTTCTTGACAGGACATTAGACAAAATATTATTGTCTGTAAAAATGCGCTATATAAATAAAATTGAATTGAAATTGAATATTATTCCCAATGTTGCCTCTATACTCATTAAAGCCTGACTTGAAGTAACTGGCATGAGCAGACTTAATGATTAGCCAAGTGAATACCCAGGACTTACTGTAGGCTAAGAGAACACATAAGGGTTCAGCTATTGTGACTCAGCTGAGACCACCTTACACTTTTATCACAGATGGATCAACTGGCTCATTTAATATAAATATAAATGGGGAATATAAATAATTCCTGTGAGGAAATACACAGGAAAATTGTCGGTCAGTGGTCAATATTAAAAAAGGGAGGCAGTTTGTAAGGAAAAGGGAGGCATTTTTTGGACAGGCTGTGCATATAGACAGCCAAGGCAGGAGAATAACACATACACTCGTGCTCACAGGCACTGTGTCTGGCTGGTGGGTGGCCAAACTTCCATAAAAGGTTCCTTCTCATTCAGTCTCTGTCACTGCCTATATCCTCCTCTCTCTGTTTCTCACTCCCTTGTTTTTGATTTGTCTGACATCATTCAGTGTGTTTCATTGAGTCAACAGAGAGAGAGGTAGGGGGGTGGGTTAGTGAAAGAGAGAATAGGGGGTTGGCCAAGCATAGCCATTTTAAGTCCTGAATCGGCTTCTGATATTGGTTGATTGATGTCAAGCAAAACATTAAACTCAGGGTACAAATCTCTTGCAAATTCTTTGATATACTTTTAAAGTGCTCTCCTGCTCTGTGTTTCATTCACAGATCCCTGGCCGTGGCCCGTATGGATTTGCTAGGTTTCAGGATGACAGTGACAGCAGCGATGAAGGTACTTCTTGTTCTTTAAAAGTGCTTTGAGCCTGATACACCAAAAGCTTTCACATTGTTACTGCAAAGCGTCTGGAACCAATCCATTTGGGATTCTTTTGATTCCTTGTGGGGCGGAGACCTCCACCTTTAACCAGTCATACTGCTCGGTCATGATGTGCATTATGAGTTATGAATTCAACGTGATTAATTTCAGCAAAGAGGACCAAAGATGGTGGAAAGCTAACCCTTTGGATAGAGCCCTGACACAGTAGTGCAGCTAAATGAGAAATTGAGTAGAACCATTAGACAGTGCTTTTCTTGTTTGAAATGACCTAGAAACAACAACAAAATATGAAGGAATGACCATATTGAGAATAGGGCACACTTTGTCCACATAGACCCATGTTTTGAAGTTGTAGCACACAAACTATTAGCATTTGGCCAGCTCTCCATTCTACCATGTGAGGCTACTGTATTAAACATATTGCAAGTAATAGCTAAGCTGCATTCAATATAACACCAGAGCAAGAGTATTCTAACACCGCATAGCAACTTTAGGTATCCTATACTACATGCGAAGCTATTGTATAGTGTGGGACTGACAGTCGCTCTACCCCACAGAATCAGTGCCAGAGGAACTGCTGGCAGCCTCCTTGGAAGAGCTGTCGATAATGGAGAGATTAGGGCTCAACAGGTAGGCTAAATAACCCATTTCCAATGCAATTTAATGAATGCAATTTAAGGTATTTAAGAGTGGTTCTTCACATACAGGGACAAGTTTTGACATGGATTTATTTTTTGATATTTGATGCTTAGAGAAGGAATATGGTGTAAAACTACCAATAGTCTTTGGGTCAAGGTCAGAGAGAAGGAACTAAATGCAATAAAACATGGACTGGTAACCGTAATATGTTTGGTCTACGTTTTATCATTTTTTCTTGTTCTTAACAGTTAGCCTGACATGCCCGACCGTGGCATCAAATGTATAGTCTGACCATGAGCATTGGACCAGGCTCAATCCAGGGCCTGAATCAGTGGTTGCCTTTCAAACTGACTCTGCCAACAAAGGAATATGGCTAAGTCCTCAGCTAATTGGAGCATATGGTGCATAGCTAAAGGGTACCAGCTTAGCATAATGATTACCACAAGGGTGCGTCTAAATTTCTAGGCTAACCAACAGCAGTTGGTGACCTCAAACAACACGATTATAAGTTGATTCTTAATGTGTTTGTTCCTCAGTAAATGTATTTATTATTTGGTTGTTAGTTTTTCCTTAATACATTTTTCTTTTTATTATTGTCTGTCACAGCTGTGAAGAAATGACAGAAGAAGAGGTTGAGGTGAGACAAAGCTTTTTAAAATCCATTCTTAACCCATTTTGAGGCGCAGTAACTTCAAACCCATTGTACAATGCTACATACACACCATATGTATGGCAAAGTAGCAATGTGTTGTGTCCATTCTAATTTACATTAATTCAGATGCATATGTAAAAGTGCACCAAATATCAACCGTTTAAACTGAGAAATGTAGGCCTACATTGCAGTCAAAATACTCTTTATGTCATTAAAACGGTGAGCTGACTTTCCCCAGATGACTCTTCCTTTCCCCAGAGTGCCTTCTTCCAGTTTGCCATGGCATTCCGCTGTGACCAATACACCCTCACTCAGAGACTCCAGGCAGAGGAACATGATCGTGCAGTAGCACAGGAGAACCTGCAGATGGAGCTCAACCATACCAAAGACACCCTGCAGGTGAACATAGCACGGGGCCTCCACTGTAAAAGGATTACACTGTGCTTTGTGCAAGGTACCCAGCAGGACTAATCTCTCGTGGTTGTGAGCCTGATCACCTTACAGTGTTTACTAGTGTCTCTAGTGTCCCAGCCCTCACCCCACTTCACCCTCATAGCTAAAGTAGCCATGTGTAAACACTGTCAATTCACTCATTAGTGATGCTTCAGTCTTTTTCTTTATTTCCCAGACTGAAGAGTAATTCCAAATATGGCCCATGATAGTGTGATAGAGGCCATATGTATGTCCTATGTTACATTCCGTGATCTTTCAAGAAATAAAATAAATACATTGTGCCTATTAGTTAGGTGGCGTATGGGCTGTTAAATGACTGTATTGTACACATTAAGAGATTTATGAGAGAGGTACATCATCTCTGTTTCTTTAGTTATTAAATATACCTACCACGTAGATAAACAAGGCTGCGTGTGAAGAGATGTGGTAGACGTCTTGGAGTGACCTATTCATGTGAATTGTGTGGGTGCACAGCTGCTGAAGGCCCGGTGCCTGGGCAGTGAGGCTGGAGAAATACTGGACAAAATGGAGACCTGTCTGAATACTCTAAGCAATGCCATGGAAGACATTGTTACTGCTGCCGAGATGCTGGGCGCTGCTCACCAGGTACAGTAGGCCGCTTTGAGTGAGTGTGTGTGTGTGTGTGTGAAAAAATTGACTTGTTCAGTTTACCTTCGTGAATGCTTCAATCATTTACATTTTCACAAATTTCGAAATAAAATCTAAAATCTAAAATACTTGTCGTGTAAAGGTCTTTTGCATACTACATTACAGAAATGACAACCATTACAGCTTCCTATGTTGGCTTGGCTTTAGGAGGCTCGTGTAAGTCATGCGGTGGAACTGATGTCTGTACATGTGGACCATCTGAAGCGGCGGCACACCTTGGACAGTGCTGAGATCCTGGAGACCCGAAAGCTTCTACAGAAGACCCGAGGCAGGCTGCTGAGTGACACTGGTGAGAGGATTGTGGGGATGCATCATAAATTCTTTTATATGTTTGTGGAGCTATTAATCAAATCTAATAATTGATCTGCTTTAAAGAGCCTGCTGCATTTCCTCTCTTATAGATGATGGTGATGTCAGAATTGTGAGACATTCAGCCCAACAGGTAATCAGACTTTGATGCTTGTAGAGAGGCATCGTCGAACATACTATACAGCAATCACTTTGAAAAACACAAAAGCCTTAAAGGCTATAACAACCATGTAGACCTTAAGAGTTACATTATTTAATCTTATACATTTTTATAATAAAATGCTATGTGGACCTTTAAAAGCTGTAACAAAACCTGGATTAGACACTTTTGGCCCTTCTAACTTTTGCTTGTCTCTTCATCCGCAGCATTTTGCCCGGAGAAGAGTGAGCATGACTCTCATTCCCAGTGTGGCCCAGGTAGGCCTACAGTTTTATTACAAATTGTTACACATATGTTTAAATAGACAAACTGTTTATTATTGTTGTGTAAAATGTGAGAATTGTTTTACTTTTTTCCATGAATAACTTAACTGAACTAAACTAATCTTGCACCTAAAATTGTTTGTTTTTTTATGTCCTCAACAGCTCAAAGATCTTGAAGCCCAGTTCTCAGAAGGTCTAAAGAACAGTGAAGACACAGGCGGCCACCAAGAGGGAGACAACAGGTGGGCCTGCGACTATAGTTACAGTGATTTAGCCAGTCTCATGCAACTCTTTGTGTAATGTATTTTAGATTCATAGATACGATTTCAGGAGAATTATGTCATTACATACGCCATTTTGAATTTACCACCTGTTTTATCAGAAACATAAAAAACATGTAAATCACACATTATTTGATCTTTTGCAAATAACGCACATGTAAGCAGTGTTTTCTGTTGCCTTATTCACATTGTATATCATCAATACTGTTCTGTAAAAATTTCACCTTAATTCAGAGAAAGGGACGGCCAGACTGATTCTCCTGAAGGCTGTTTTCCTCCCCGACTGCGGCGCCACGCTCTACTAACACAGGTTTCAAACCAGAGTCAAGATGACTCCTCAGAGTCCTCAGCTGTCTCCAGGTACAGTTGGCTATCAGCACCTCTCATCTGGAAGAGACAAAATCATTTTATTTGAAAAACTTGCATAGCCTTTAAACCTTACATAGCCTTGTCCCTAAAGACATAATTTCACTCTATGGTACCTTGAAGAGTAATTATGCAAATCCTGTTGCATTTCAGCTAATCTCACAACAAAGATGGCTATGTCCCAGAACCTAATTATGAAACTGAAATAATAATAAATCCTGTTCTAATCTTACTCAACAGTCCCATACCTCCAACACTGCGACAGCGCCGTAGATCAGCTCTGGTGGAACAAGAAGGGTCAGGGAGTTCGGAGGAGAACGAGGAATCCAGAGAAGTTAGTGAGCAGAGCACCCCGGACACTGTCTCTGCACCCCCCAGATCAGAGCAGTAAGCCTGCTGATCAGCTATCTCTCTGTTTCTCAATATGCCTTACTGCATTTTGTTTAAAATAAAACCTGAAAAGATTCACACACCTACATTTGTTCTTGTTGCAGGCATTGTCAACAGCCTACACAACGTTCTCTGCCTCTGTGGGTGTCAACTGGTCGCTTTGTGATCCATATACTCACTATGGCATCCATCCTCTGTGTGGTGTTTCTCTGGTTATTACTGATGATGCTGAAGACTCAGCTGAGCTGATTAACCGCTGCAGAGCATCTCAAATGTAATATGAGAGTTTGTATTTGTCTGTACCAAGGCAAACAGCTCCTAACAGCTCCTGCCTTCATTTATTCATAACTTACATAGTTGCTCAGGAATATCCAGTGTTTGTTAGTAACATTTTATCATCAGAATTTGAGCGTCCTTAATTAAAATAAAAAAAAGAATTTAACATTTACATCGACACAAAATTCTGAATTTGAAGGAAAAGTACAGAGTATGTCCAACCTATATCTCAAGCCTGTCAAGTATGAAATGGCAGTTAATGCTAAGGGCCAGAAACTTTAGTTTCATCTTGTACCTCTCTTTTTAGTTAGTATTATTTGCAACGGCACTCTGTGTTGCACCAAGTGTTCTTGTGCATCTTCCTACAGCATTACTGAGCTCAGAACACAGGGATTTAGATTGATTTATGATGTGATTTTTCTTAAACAAAGGCAGACCAAAAAAAGACTAATTTGTTTTGTTCTGTCTGCATTTTTAAAGGTGCATTATTTACCCACTGCCTACAGGAGGCAGTGGAGGACATCATGTGGAAGGCAAACACGCCTGTTGAAGGGAATGGTTTCATGATAGTAGCGTTGTTGAAAGCAAATCTGAATTCTCAAATCTGAATGTGGGGAATGTCCGTTTTTCTCTGCTGTGTAAACCAGGTGTACTCTTTCATGTCTGTTTTTTAAATAGTCCTTTTTAAAAGGATTCCTGTTCCACTAAAACAGATTTATGTAAAACATATAGGCCATTTGATAAAAATAAAAAATGCCCTGAATCCATTTTTGCTCTTCAATAAATATTTATGTATGCTAATAGCAGTTCCCCTTTGCAGTCAGGGGTGTCTGAATGTTCAAGAACTGATTAGTCAGGGGACCAGTTTAAAAAGACCTCACATATTGATATGGTTATAAATGAACCCCACTTTAAAAATTGGAATATATTTTGGTTTACTAAGCCTGAAATAATAAAACCCAAATCTCTTTTTTATTTCATATTCAGGCCCCTCTTGGCCCCCCAACCCATTCTGTAGTGCTTCCTACAGTAGTAGATAGTGTTAGGTCCTATATAACAACACAAAAGAGAGTGCTGTTTTTCTTAAGTGTAAACCATGAGCTGTATCAAACCTGGACAGAATAAAGAAGACTTCCCACATACATTCCTTGTTAGAAGATAAGGGAAGGAGAGAAACCATTGAAATGAATCTCACTCGCACCTTTCCATCCATTAGAAAGATCCTTCTTCCTCTCAATTATAACGAGATAATGACATAATGAAGGTTCAGCTGATAGTGATATAACCAACGCCAGCTATCCCAGTTAACAAGGCACGCTAAGGCTACTGGCACTTATACAATGTAGTTCACAGATTAGCATGTGCCAAGTTTTATATAGCCACCTAATCAGTAAGCTTCTTGCTTGGGTTGAATTGCTGAATCATTCTGAAGGAATCGTGCAAAAATGTCTTTGACCAAGTGTCCTTTCTCAATTTCTCCCAGATCTATTGTTGAGGGTAATGTAGCCTTTTAAGTACATCATACAATAGTTGAGTCTAAACAGACTCAACTGTTACATGGAATGTAGTAATTTCAAATTTCTAGAACTTATTTGCAACGCCTTTGGCATAGAAAAGAAAAAAGAAAGGAGGAGAGTTTTGAATTTTGAACTGAGTCCAACTTCAGGAATGTTTCTTATGCAGCAGGTGAAGCTGACATATGTATTGGTTCATTTAGGAAGGATCCACAGAACCATTCAAAACATATTCTAAATACATTATAATTATATTGAATACTTAAAAGAGAATGTAGTCTCTATGCCAGTCTCTCCATGAGTGATTGGGATGGAGGATGTATGCCAAAATGACTCTGAACAAACCAGACTGTGAATGACAGGACTGACAGGATTAAGTGCCACGGCTCCTTACAGACACTTGGAGGACTTTAAACACTCTCTAGCCACCTCTGTCACCTCATCCCCTCAGATCAGTGTGCAATGAAACAGGCTTAAAATGAGGTTTGCAACATCAGGTGCATTTTCTGGCTGTTGTATTGTGGCCTTCGCTCTTCACATAATAATTGTTTTGCATTGGGTTTAAAGTAATTCCCATGATAAATTCAAAGGAGCAATTTGTGATGCTTTTCTGAAGCTGTTTTACCAAATTAGGCTACTAAATTTATTCTTCACACCCTGTTTAATTTATTGACCAAAGTGAATAAATGAAGCGCTGAAACATGAAAACAAAACAAATATATATATTTGTTGATTATAATCATAAATGCATGATGACTCATATCATGCTTATTCATGATTAATGTGATAAGCCAATGAAAATGTAAGCAATTTAATTCTATTCTGTTGTGATTAAATGATGACACTCTTGCCCATGTGTTTAAGACCATGTGCAAACACTTATACATTATCCAATGGTTAATTACACAATAGGCACGCTAAGACTGCAGCTGATATCTGAAGCTCTTTAGATCTGGGCACTGCCAAGGTGAGAGGGGCAGTCTGCAGAACTTGGCTCCCTACAACAGCTGGTAAACAGTAGCCTAACACCTCAGGTGATTTTCAGGTTTATCTGTGGACTCACGTAATATACTGCATTCAAAGTCATGGGCATTTGGAGAGCAGAGCAAGTCTAGTTTAGAATTCTTTGGAAAAAAAAAGAGGATTAGGAATCAATGATGACTGGACATTCATTGTCAGGCTTTATTGGTATGGAGGCAATGCAATTTATTCAAATTCAGAACAGATTCAATTATTCCAGGCTATTTCTTGGGGCAAGAAAATCAATATTTGTCACAATGAATCTAAACGCTTGCAAACATGCAGACGGTGAACTTGCAATTCCCTTGTAGCATACAAAATGCAGCGAGCCGTTATCAGTAATAAAAAAGAACTGCATATATTTGCACAAAAAATATTGTATAACGATTAAAATACCTTTAACTGATTTATCCTAAAAGCTTTGCTTTGCAAGTATGCCTTTCATTCTATTTTGTATACTTTTTAATTCACATGTAATCCTTTTGAATTCCAAAGAACAATCGCCTAGTACTGTAATGCAATAATTTAGTTCATCAGTTCATTTCCAAAAGTGCATTAGTGAGTACAGCATAGCTGTTTATGCTATGCCCATTGTTTCCAAATATGCGTAATCTCAATATGAGCATATGTGTGCTTACGTCCTATGTTCCCAATCCCCATTTCTAGCAACCATGTGCTAATCTAATGCCGTCATTGCAAGTGCGTTAGTATGCTTCAGCTGTCCCACTCTAGGACCACATTTGCAGTTGCATTATGAGGCGACAGTTGTGAGAGGCAGATGACACAATGAAACATGATTAGATTTTATTATATGGGATTTAGGCAGTGAGTGTGTGCCGAGAGGTTCTCATCCTGGACAGGGGAGGGATCATCTCCTTAAGGTTGCTATCAATATCCTGCAACAGTCTAATTGCGGCGCCAGTGTTCCAACAGCATCTGAACCCGTGTAACGCATGAGGGTTTAGCGCGAATAGAAGACAACACAGATGTTATAATGTAGATTAATGAACACACATTCCATAGGCCTACTAACATGGAAGCAACGATGCATGGGAAGTAATCTCATAACTTGCATGGTATGAGCTAAACACAGATCCTGTAGGTTGCCATACAGTACACCATTGCAATTGTCAGCATTGCAGCAATTCAAAGCAATTTATGTCTGCCTTTTTGCAACAGAAACTAAAAACATGGTTTAGTAAAATAAAAGAATTATAGTAAAAAATGTAGGCCTATTTAAACTTTTGCACATTTGCAATAGCAATATGGAAATATCGTGACAGGTCAAAAGGTTGTCCCGATGGAAACTTCAATCCACCATATAAGGATACTATTTAGAGATTGATAATCCCATGACTTTAGCATGCTGTGAGGATAGCAGATGTTTGGACATATTTCCTAAACCTATATGACTTGAGATAGTAATTTGAGAAGATCGACCTTTTTAAAACAAACTACTTGTTTGGAATACGAATAAATGGGAGAAATCAAACCATATTCCAATCACATTTTAAATATATAGAAATACGTAGTTTGTAATTTTCAAATAATTCCATGCATTAATCAATGTTGGTTACAATGGATTGTGTTTTTTGGGGAAAGTCTCTCACGATACAGATGTTCCTTATGCTGGAGGAATTTCTGTCCTGGATTTTAAGCGCTAATGGACAGGTCAGCACTAGGTAAGCGATGCGGTAAGATCATAGTCGCAGGTGACCTAATGTGATAGACTCCTCCCCGCTGCAGGCTGAGAAGAGACAGTGTTAGTCCAGGAACATCGGGTAGTTCCATTCAGAGCCTGCCTCAGCCAGTGCCTCTCTTTCACAACCTCAGGTACAGTCTTATTTCTGCTTTGTTTTTATATGGCTACATACATGTGGATTGAATAATACGAATTTAGGCTATTGCTTTTCTCATTTGCCTTATTTGTCTCTTTTCCCATTCTCTATTGTCAGATTTTGGTCATATTTAATATCAGGCTACACATGTATGCCTTGAAGTAATGGCTGACTTTAAAGTGGCCTTGTTTAACTAGACTTTAACATTGTTTTGTATCCTGTGTGGATAAGTGGGTGGAAATTGATCATAATCAGTTGGATTCTGCATTCTTTTAAAGAAGATGACAGCAAATATTTTTCATGAACTTCTGATAATGTACTTCTTAGGATGCTTCTGCTGAAATTTGCTTTTCTTTATACGGTATGTTCTTAATATGTACTACGCAATTATATCTTAAATGCTAACGTAACAGAGACTGGGAGATCCAAATGTGACATAAATTCCGTATTTAACACTAAGAGTGTCTGACTGGTGGGTGAAGATTTAGGGTCATCGACCCAGGTGACCGTGCCAGTATAGAGCAACCCAGATTACGCCTAATCTTTGTTATAAACTGGGAACTAAGACAGAAGAACTGGGCGAGAGTCAAATATGAAAGCACTTATCCTCTCCCTAAGTGAGGGGTTAAAATGAGCTTACCTTAAGTGCTCAGGACCCTTTATGTAAGACTGGGATGGCTGACCTAAATTGCCAGGAATAGTGGAAGCTATGAGTTGAGCATGGGAGTGTGCATTCATGTGATAAAGTTTCAGTGTTTGTGTGTGCGTGTAGGCCAACACTGCCAAAACCATATTAAACTTGGCAGTGTCGTTCAGCAACTGTAGGGTTGCCGGTTCGAGCACAATTACATCTGACCCCATCTAAGTATCCTTGAGCAAGATACTGAACCCTAATTGCTCCCGGGGGTGGCATGGCACCTTGCATGGCAGCCTCAGCCACCAGTGTGTGAATGGGTGAATGAGAGACATACCATATTGTAAAGCGCTTTGAGTGCTCGTAGTAGAAAAGCGCTATATAAATGCAGTCCATTTATGCAGTCCATGTCTTGGCCTGCCAGAGGTAATAGCAGGAGGTACTAGCAACACAATGACAGGACCTCATAAACCTGCCTAAATCTACAAAGTAATTTGTCATTCATATCACTCAACAACTTAACGTTTTAACCCTACAGGAGTCAAAATTAATCTTTGAGCCATCATGGGACGTAAGGAAATACACGGCAACTGGAAAAAAGTGATCAACAACATCAAAGATATCTTTGACTTTAGAGAAGTCTTAGGATCGTAAGTACAAGTTATTTTTTTCTCTTTAAGGGGTCTTCAGTAGTTCAAGTAGTTAACATCTGGTGCTTCTCTAGTAGTCCATTTAAGCTGATCCTTGTCTCAGACACTCAACTGTACTCACCTTCCTAGAAATTCAGTCATTAATGAATGGATCAAGCTCAAGGTTGCACCGCGTAACAAAGATCAGAGAACATTACTGGATTGGTTGGATTTCCGTGAGACCTATTTCACCCGGACACTTTACAAGGGGGAGGCTCTCGTTGCCAGCAAGATAATCCTCAGTCATGGTTATAATTAGGATTTGCGGATTACAGTATCAAGCCATTTTTGTCAATGAAGCCCTGAATTAACCCATTATATCAATGGGCATGAAATGGCTTTGATGGGGAAGTTTTAACCCGGTGTGGCAACTAAATGTCACATCAGTTTTGTTTAAAACAACATTTAAAAGTCATTCTTTCTAAGAAACAGCATTTCTCAAATTAAGCCAAACAAAACTTACCAATGCACACAAAAATGTATATAAAACATAGTGTGCATACTGTACGTGGAAAATATTATAGCATATACTGTATAATATAGTATACATTGTGAACATAAAATCTATGTTATAAGAACACACACACACACACATATGTATGACATATGTGTGTGACACACACACACACACATATGTATACACACATATCCATATATATATATAAGAAAACAAGGCGTACATGAGGACTATAACCACAGGACCACCTTGACCCATCCTGGACAGCTGACACCTTTTCAGGGCACCTCAGCGCTATCTTACGGCCTTCAGCAGCACAGCTCATACCCCCAATGCACACAGGCTTGAATGAGAGGCTTGACCCGCACCTGTGTAGACCGACGTCACCCGGTGAGGGAAGAACATCCTAGCACTGTTAAAGGATGGGATTACAGCGGCGCGTGGCTGCTCACAGTGTGTCAATAAGGATGTGTGCATAAGTGTTGAAAACAAAGGGATCAATTTGAAAGACCAAATTATGATTTGCTGCTTGTGTGTGTATGTGTTTGTGTTTAATGTTTAAGAATGGACAGAATAGAATGAATCGCTGAAAAACAATGGTATGCTCCTTTTATTAATTTTATTATTATTATTTTTCTTTTGGATGACAAATGATTAATTCCAGTTTTAATAGTTGGATTTATTCATTTTGTAAGGACAGAGTTCTGTATATATGAATAAATGTTTTGGCGAGGTCTTGGGATTAGATGACTGGGCCAAGTGTCAGAGCTGGTCCAGTTCCAGAGACAGTGTGTGCATGGCCAGGGCCTGTGAGGTCTGACGTCAGTCCTCAAGAGAAGAACATCCTAGCACTGCTGAACTATGGGATTACCCAGGTGTCTGTGTGTGTGTGAATGTGAATTTTGTAATGTGTGAATGTAATGTTTCTTTAGTCACATTACATTTTTATCAACTTGTGTTCAGTAAATAACTACACACAAGCTATAGCTCAATGATTTGTTCCCCGCTCGGTTCTTTGTCATATAAAAACCCTGTGGAACATGCTTACAGAGTGCGTGGACTAATCTACATGCATTCTAAATGAAGCAAACATTTTTTTACACTACAAACAAACAGATTGCGGTGTGAATGAAGTTGGGCCTTATTCACATGCAATATATGCGTTCATGGTCCAAAACCTTAGCTGTCAATTCGCAGTACATGTGGATTTGTGTTTTAAATCAGAAATGATTCCATGCGTACTGGACAAACTCTCATTTAAAGTGTGTGGAGACCACATCTGTATTCCTGGAAAAACAGAACACACGTGCAGTACACCCTTATTGTGCGTATCCACTCTGTGTATGTATGTACTGCAAGGTACAGCCTAAACAGCTCTCTCTCTCTGTATGTCTGTGTGTGTGTGTGTGTGTGTGTGTGTGTGTGTGAGTGTGCGTGTGAACAAGCATATAAGAAGGCAGTCTGTTTGCAGCCATAGAGACTTATGTGTCTCCACATGGCATGTTTAGAGTGGAGAAAAATCCATCAGTGAACAGCTACCTGTTCACACCTGAAGTTTTGCACTTCTCACATGCAAATGCTCTTAAAATTGTGCACTGTATATAATTGAATCACTAAGTTTGAAAGTAACGTGGCCCAGGCTGAAGCAAGGTGGCCTGTGTGCAACTTCTGACCCCAGCAGCACTAATTGTTGTGTAACACAGACCAGACCACTCCTGAGCTCTAATCCTGCCCTCAGCGGAGGTATTTGTGGCTGTGACCCAAGATAGAACCAGCCTGATTGGTCCACTTGCCTGGAAATCATGTCACAGTGTTCCCAGGCCGGTCACCACACATGCATTGTCCCCAGAGCCATGTGTGAAAATCAAGACAAAGAATGGCTTCAGTTCTGACAAAAAAAAAAACACAGAACCCCACACAGATTATTTTTTTCAACTTTTTAAGAAAAATATTTATTTTCATGTAGTGATTTTCAAAGGCATTATTGAGTGCTGACAGGCAAGGCTTGTGGTAAAATGCTTTTGTCTTGATGAATGTTTCTAACCACTGTCTAAGCAAATGTTTATACCCAAACTAAGGATAGACAACTTTATCCTGGCTTGCCTCTGTCTGAGCTTGATTCCCTCAAATTTACAATTTTTAACTGATGATTGACTTGTAGGTCACAGTTGAGACCTACCAGAATAATTTGAAAGCAATATGTTGTCAAAAGTTTGAATGGTTTGGATAGAATAGAGCTTCTGGTCTGAAGTCAAACTTCAAACAGACAGAAAGATAATGCAGATTTTTTTTGTGTGTGTGTGTGCACCAAATTATCTTTGTCCCATATCTGCCAGCAGCACTATTGGTTTAGTCACACCAGATTTCTCTTTAAGCTTTAAATGTATCATAACTCAAAGAGGACATTAATCTGATCTGTTTCTTCTGCCACTGTGTCTTTGCAGAGGCTCATTCTCTCAAGTGTTCCTGGTCAGAGAAAAGAAGACCGGAAACTTCTATGCACTCAAGTGTGTAAAAAAGAAGGTGCTCCATCACAGTAACCTAGAGAATGAAATCACTGTGCTCCGGAGGTAAATAGGACAAACAAATATCGAACAAACTATGTGCTGCAATGTACAAGACATTGCTGGAGTAGGCTATGTGAATGTTGGATTGACAAGGGTGTATTCACTGTTTTTCAGAATCAAACATTCCAATGTCATCGGTCTGCATGACTTCTATGAGACCCGTACACACTACTACCTTGTCATGGAGCTGTAAGCACTTTATTTTTCTTTCATACACACGTCAGGCACTGGGGCATTGGCATTGGGCCCTCAGTAATCTAACATCACTGCTGAACATGTGGGGCTGACATGAAGGTAACGGCCATCTGTGTGTGCCTGTGTCTGTCCCTCAGGGTCTCCGGGGGAGAGCTGTTTGATCGGATCATAGAGCGGGGCATGTACACAGAGAAGGACGCCAGTCAGGTCATCAGACAGGTGTTGGAGGCAGTCAGCTACCTTCATGAGAACCGTATAGTACACAGGGATCTGAAGCCAGAGAACCTGCTGTACTTCAGTCCGGATGAAGATGCCAAGATCATGATCACTGACTTTGGCCTGTCCAAGCTGTCTGACCACGGTGTGATGTCTACTCGCTGTGGCACACCTGGATATGTTGGTATGAATAAATTGTTTTTTTTTGTTGTTTTTTTTGTGGTTGTTTGTTTGTTGTTGTTTGTCCATTATATAAACATAAGCATACTGCAATATGGCTTACGTTAAAAAAAAATGGTCGAGTGGTTTAAAGGGACTATTTCATGGAATTTTCATATTGAGTCTCAGCTGAGTATTTCTGACTAAGAAGTTGTAACATTTCTGTCTGCATATCAATCTTGCACCCTCTAACTTTGATGTCTGTGATCTTTTGACTCCTCAGCCCCAGAGGTCTTGGCACAGAAACCATATAACAAGGCAGTCGACTGCTGGTCAATTGGAGTCATCACATATATCCTGTGAGTGTATTTTAAATGCTCTCTCTCTCTCTCTCTCTCTCTCTCTCTCTCTCTCTCTCTCTCTTTATATGTACTTTCTCTTTCTTCCCATCTTACTCTCTGTCTCTTTTTCCCTTTCTTTCTCTTCCCTTTGTCTATACACACATTAGTCTCTGTGGCTATCCTCCCTTCTATGAAGAAAATGAGACCAGGCTGTTCTCTAAGATCATGAAAGCAGATTACGCCTTCCATTCTCCCTACTGGGATGACATCTCAGAATCAGGTAACTACTTTCTCTTCTTTTTAGCCTCTTCTATCCCAGAACATATATAGAGGTTAATGAGAACTACTAATATATAACAACTAATATATTATTACAACTAGTCCAACTTGAGGTGTTGATTTAGTAAGAACAGTTTGACTGACTTGCCACCCTTGTCTGTTGTTGCGCTCAAAGCAAAAGATTTTATTCGGAACATGATGGAGAAAAATCCAAAAAAACGCTTCACCACAGAACAGGCTCTATCACACCCCTGGTGAGTTCAGGAGCGTGGAGTGTGTGAATGAAAGAGTGTTCAGTATATGGGCATGTGTTTGGCGTTATGAGAGCTCATTCCTAAATCCAGAGATGTTTGTGATGTGTGTGCAGGATCGTGGGAGATACAGCCAGTACCAATGATATCTACGAGTCTGTTTGTGAACAGATACAGAGGAATTTCGCACAGTCAAGATGGAAGGTGAGAGCCTTATTCATAAGTCTTATTCATGGTCAAATTCATGGTCAATCTGTTAATGATAACATATTATATGAGGTCTGCTAAGTGTATTGCTGTCATTGATGTGAATGTGTGTCTGTTGCGTGTGTGTTTGTGGCTCTACAGAAAGCCTTTAACGCAGCGACAGCCATCAATCACCTTAAAAAGCTCCAGCTGACACACGGGGAAGACCAGAATCCCCCGTTGTCGCCCATGGGTGCCGTCCCTGACATTGAGGTGGTGGACATGTGCTGCTCCGGCCCCCCAGACAGCCAGCTGGACTCCAATGGAAACCCCCAAGTCCATATGCCGTTGCACGGGGACGTGCCAAGGGGCCTCTGCCCACTTAAACCCAGCCACACCGAGCCCATGCACGCCCTCGTTGTCACCGAGACTGGCAAACACGCCTACCATTCTGAGCCTGACCTGCCCTGTCCTAAGAGGTGAGGCAGTGCCCCCTTCTGGATATGCAAACAGTTACCTAGCCTACTTAACAAAGTGTGAATGAATGATGTTGGGTTTGTTTTTGATTACTGTTTGCCTGTGACATGCTAAACTGCATTTACAGTAGTTGATATTACAAAATCATATTCATTCCAAAATCACATTTGAAATTCATAGGCCACTTTTGTCTAAGAACTATTGTGTTTTGTCTCTTCACAGAGGTGGGAAGAGAGGGACCAATCGAATAGGTCAACCTCTTCAGACAGGGATATGCTCTGTCATGTGATCACCAAACACTGGGTCATGTGACTTTTGATTTACAGGTCAGTTGTCTGTTGAGGTGTATTCAACTTTATCAAGCAGGCGGCAGTCGACTTGAGTTGTTAACTGCAATAAATCCAGTATCTGTTGACTGCAACTGGCTTCATGAATTCAAAAGCCTGATGCTAACCTGTCAGAACATGTAGACTTATCTAATGACATGATTATTAAGTCACTTTCAACCATTTATTGCTTTTGATGTTGATGTTGTTCCTAACCTTTTTTATTTTTTATTTTTGCAGCTTCTATGATGATCAATAGAAGAAATCATTTGGAGAGGTCCAGTGCAGTCTCAGTGCAGAAGCGTAGAATGAAATCAAGCCCATTCAAGCACAACAGGACTCACTCCAACGCTTTTACAGATATGCACTTTAAAGTGTGATGTTTCACACTGCTTTTAGAGAAATATAAACTATGTCTTCTTGTGAAGGCATAAGAAGAGAAATTACGTCATTTACAGTGCTGAACATTCTCAAATATTACAGAACATGCACATGTCTCAGTCAAACGTCAGTCAGGTGTTCAATGCTACCTTGAATGGAAAGGTACCCTAATCAACACCAATTTGGCTGGACTGGACTGTGTTGGCCCATATTATGGTACAGATTCCGTTGGTGCTCTATTTATGAAAGCTTGTTTGTCTGTTCCAGTGTGTCATACACATACTGTAACACACACATACTGTACTGTCTATCTATGAATGGCAAGCAGGGCAAAGACAGCAGCCAAATGTCTGGATGTTCAGTCAATAACCAATATCAGTGTCCCTCCTGGACTTGTGACCTTATTTTTAACAATGACATAGATTTGCATGTTTTATTTTTATTATTTGTCTGCTTTTTTATTTATGAATTTGTTTATTTGTACGCACACATGAGCACAGTGACTGTTTTTTTTAGCATTATAAATGTATGTAACTTACTGACAAGGCTGAATGTAAACCAAACGGTAATGTAAACGATTCTTTCAGAAACAACGTTTTCTGAATAAGGGGAACATATTTGAAGTAAGGGATGATTATTTATCTGCCACGTCCACAGTAAAGATGGCTGATAGTCTTTGCAGTTTTTTATTCCTGACAAAGGGAAGATGAGCGAGTGGACAGACGTGTGAATATCCAGTGTGACTGAGGTTGTTTATATGTGGGTGTGTTTGTGTGTGTGCATGTGTTTGTATAGTGTGTGTGGAACAGTACACAATAGATAGGACTCAATCCATATAATGACTGCTTTCATACAGTATGTGTGAACATGAGATTATCACACACCTCTACACTGGGGAAGTAAAGTGACTGAGGATACAGAGGACGTTTGCTCTAGTGATACTCTGTGGACCTGTCTGGGAGCATGACTCACACTCTCAACTAATCCAAGTGTTATGTGTGAGAAAATATTGTTGGATTAAATAAAATAACCCATTATTTTTTGCCAATAAAAGTATTTAATCTCAGTTGCCTGATGCTTTGTTTTTATATGTTGGTCAAAATTAAGTTTTGTGTATCCTGACTTAAAATATTTATAGAAATATTTGCAGCTAATAATATGAAAGATACATATAAATATGATGTACTAACATCTTATTCTTCAGTTTTACAAAAATGCCCTAAACTTACAATTCGAAAAGGATTGATATATGGCACACCAACAAATAATCTTACATTTACAAACATCAATCAAATATGACTATATTATAGTTTCCTGCAAACATCTAGACATTAGTTTTTGCTCATCTTCATTAGAGCAAAAACTCTTTTTTCTAAATTTTTAAAATTATCCCTGTGGATTTTAAACTTTACGCACCTTTGCAGGTAAGACACTGTTGTGTAGTTTGCACAAATGCAGATGTGTACATTACAACGTGGACATGTTTATTAATCATTTCAGAAAGTGACAAATGCAAAACAAGTGATGATCTTTTACTGAATATGTTACAAAAGGCTCATTACAAATTTGTTAAACATAAATAAATCAGAATGACTCTATGGATATAAAAGTCAAATACTGTGGGTAACATGTAAATTCTGTTTCAGTGATTATTTAAAGTGACAGCAATAGGACTGAAAAAGGAAATGTAACATGTAAAAAGCTTTTTCAGTGCCAGTAACTCGCAAAGCCTGATGACATAAATAACAAAACACACATATGAAAAGGCAGTATTAAATAGGTAACACGACACACGACACGACAGCACATTCTACATTCTTGTGTAAAGGAAGGGAGATAACGACATCTAGTGTCTGCTTTTGGCAAAGATTAACACTGTAACCAACTCCTGGAATCATGATGGAGATGCCGCGCATGTTGAACCTATCCTTGACAAGTACTGTGTGCGACAGCTTTCTCCCGGATGTTTCGTAGAAGCTGCTGGACCCTGTCATCCAGCCCTATCAGATGCAAGGACTTCTGATTGAACTCGTCCATAGCCTGTTTGATGGACAACTCTTTTTCTAGATGGACACGAATATTTGAAACAGGACACAGGAGGATGAGAGTGACGCAAAGAGAGAGAGAGAAAGGGGGGAAAAGGGAGATAGAAAAATTAGGAAAGTTACTAAAAGATATGTATATGTAACATCCTTTATTAACACTGCTATAGTTATCTTGTTGAGCACCTCCTCTGGAATATCAACTTAATCCCTATTTATTTGTGCAATTTACAGCTAGTGTCATCTTCAGCAGGCTGTCACACAGAGATGCACAGATGCATGTTGATAGCGCAGCAGCTTACCGTTTATGGTTTGCATGACGCCTGCTGTATACTGCAGCAGCTGCCTGGTGTCATTCTGCAGTTTCTGCAGCGTTTCCCCGGCCTGGTTGGCATCCCCAGCATCTGCAGCCACTCGCCGCAGTTCATTTAGTTTGGCTTCCAGAACCCCAAAGTCCTGGACATAATTGATGCACAAACACACACAAGGAATTAGTACACACTTTCTTTGCAATTCCCCTGACCTATAAGCCTATGACCTCTTCCTCACCCTGATGATGTCTTTGGCAGCGTCTGTAGCGTTCTTTGCATCTCTAAGACCTTTCTGTGCCATTTCATCATTCCCTTTGACCAGATCCCTCAGGTCCTTCATTTCCTTGGGGATACTGGTGCCAACAGTATCAGTCACTTCATTCAATGTGCCAGTAGCCTTGTCCAGATCAGATTTAATCTGCCAGGAAAATGAATATATCACATTCATGTACAATAATAAAATTGAGTTGTAAAGGCTTCCAAAATAACAACATCATGGCGGAAATTATCTTCTCTCCATGTAAAACTATTGGTGCACTGAAATGCTGCCATTACTCACCTTTGCTGGTTTGACACCATCAAGGGTGTTCACGGCAACTTTAACTGTCGCCTCCATCCCATCCAGAGATTTCTCCACCTCTTTCAGCCCATCCAGCAGCTCAGCTACCCTATCCTTCACACCAATGGCGTCATCCCTGAGCCACAACAAGCAAAAAAAAAAAAAAAAAAAAAAAAAAAAAAAACAGAAAATAGCATATCCAGCTTTATTATAGCATACACAATATTGTGTCTGTGTAGACCTATGAGGTGTACGGCTCATTACCTGGCACTCTGGGCCTGTTCTAGAAGCTTCTGGGCTTGGTTCAGCTGGGGCTTGCTCTCCTCAAGGACCTTAGAGCTGTCAGACAGACTGGCGGCCAGATTCTGAAGATCCTCCAGCTTCTTCTTCAAGGCGTCCAGGCTAAGAGGGAGCTTTGCATTCAGGATCTCCTCACTCAGTTTGTCAATGCGTTTGGGGTCTGTGGTGGGATCTAGGGAAAGTGAGAGAGAGACTTGTAAATAAACAAGTCAGTGTAAAGATCTTTTTTTCTGTCTGTTGGACAGACCGAAAAAAATATTGTTATTCTCTGGAGATAGATAGATAATAGAAATAATATGAAATAGAAATATAAGTCATACCTGCTAGGAAATCCTTAAGCTGTCTTACAAAGTTTCTAGTGTCACGTAGATCCTCTTCCAGGTCATCCCGAGCCTTTTTGATTTGATTGGTTATTTCATCGGTTGTCAGTCGAACCTGATTGGCCTTTTCCTGTGTGTCTTGCATCTGTTATCCAATGATAACAAAGGATGTGTTATTTTCCAGTTTCTCCCCCATTCGCACAGTGACATATGCACTTGTCTGTACACATTTAATGTTGTAAAGCAAAACTCAACTACTGCATGTCCCACCTGCGCACTGGCCTCCGTGATGTTCTGACCGAGCTCCTGCAGTTTGGCCTTAACATCCTCAGTGTCCCTTTGTGCCTTCCCTGCAGTAGGGAGAGCCCCCACACACTGTCCTCCCAGCAGGCAGGACCGGGCAGCATCAGGGGAGCACAGCTTGCCATCACATTGCTCAGGGGTACAAGGCTCCGTACGCTTGCTGCCACACACCTGCAGGCACCACACAAACTCAATGCTAGTAGCACACTTACAGTATACATGCATCTATCTGGTACGTAGAGGATTCTTTTACAGAATACATCAATGCCTGTGCACCAAAAAGCGGACTCTAACCTGGACAGCGGTGGGGGTGAGATTGGGCTTTGTGGCCAGCTGGTCCTCTAGTTTGTCAAGGTCTTTGGTGTTGGCTGGCTGGACCCTATTTTGCATGTCCAAGGCGTCTTGGCGCAGGTTGGATGACTCCTTGACTGTGTTGCCTGTGTCATTGGCTTTCTTGGCAGCATCATTAGAGTCATTATAGGCCTTCTTAATGGCGTTAAATGCACCTATACAGGAGAAATAAGCAGCTTCATGTCAGTAAACACATGCTTATTTGTGCATGTTAGTTGTGTTTTTGTTCACTTCAGACTGGAACGCTGCCATGTGATAATGCACTTTTTCATTTCATTTCAAGTCATTTTTTAATATTAACTTGAGGTTACAGGTCACATTTGTATTACAGTTTAAATTAACACAGTTTAATTAAAGGTTGTTTAACACACTGAAACCATCCACTCTTGCTGACCTTTGTTGTTGTCCGTGACAAAGTTAATGAGCGTGTTCTTTTTGGCATTGTAAAGGATATTCAGGGCATCCAACAAACGCTGGAGCTCCTCCAGTTGGGGCTGGAAGTCCGTGCTGTTCCAGGGACCAGAGATGTTCCCGTCCAGCTCGTCTGCCTGATCTCTGAAGAGCATGGAAGAGAGAAAGAGGAGAGTTAGTAAGAAGCTTTATAGATCAGGTCGCCATCACAGTTATCAACGCAGTGAACAGCCTGCACAAGTGCACAAGCAATTTGGAATAAAAGGAACTGTTTCCTTCTGTACTCACAACATCAGCTAGACTACACCCAATCAAGTAAATGAAGCAAATCAAGTAAATTAAATGCATATATCCCCTGTGTTTCCTCTTCTTTGTAACAGTTACTTCTCCCTGTAGTTACTGCATATAAGAGGAGCATTTTACCCATGCCAGTTATATGGTGGGCCATGAGAACCATGAGGGATGAGAACACAGACTCGGTTAGAAACCACCCCGTGATTGTCTAGAGTCACTGCCCTCACCTAAGTCTGCTCAGCTCTCTGAGGGCTCGGTTCAGTTTGTCTGCAGAGGTGGTCGGGAGGGCCAGCTGCTCATGGATCTCCCTCAGGGAGGCCTCCAGCGCACTGATGCGCAAACCCAGGTGACCCGGAAGTGACCCGGAGCCCCCTCCACCACCGTGTTGTGTAATGGAGATGGAGATCTGTCGCACGAGCGTGCGTAGCGCGTCAAATTGGTTGTCCAGGTCGCGGAAACAGGACGGGCAGTCAGGGCATTCTGGGAAGCTGTCGCAGCGGCTGCGGCCGCAGGAATCGCAGCGCACGCCGGTCACACCAGGACGGCACAGACATGCACCAGATCGCTGGTCACAGCTGGCAGTGCCCTGGGGATCACACAGGCAAGCTGTAGGAAAACAAAGGACAAAAAATAGAAGAAGAGAGAAAGAGAGAGATGAAGAGGGAAAAGAGTAACCAAATGTGTCAACCAATTAACACATAGATGTTGTAAACTTTAGCCAAAAGTCGTGTTGTCATGGTTACCAACCTCGGCAGCCTCGTTGTGGATCGCCATAGAAAAAGTCTGGGCAACCTGAACAGTCGCGGCCAGAAAAACCATATCGGCACTGGCACTGCCCAGTCAGCTGTGGGACAACAAATACACAAGATAAGAAGACATCACAACAAAAAAACTGATCACCCTCACCCTCACCCTCACCCTCAGAACCTGCTGGGTATACTCAGGGAAAGGGAGTTATTACAACTATAATGCACTGACTACAAAGATTATTGAATACTGACCAAGATAAAGCAATCTAATTTGTTACGACTGAAGCAAGCGTGATTAATTATGGACTGCATGAGAGTGAATGTAATGAGTGTGAGTGTGTGTGAGATCGTTACCTGATCACAGGTGGCACCAATCGCATCCGTGGGGTGGCAGTCACAGGGCTGGCAACCAGAGCTGGGGTTCCAGAAGCCAGCAGCGCAGCGGTCACAGTTCCTGCCCTGGACGTTGGGTAGGCATGAGCATTGCCCTGTCACTGGGTCACAGGACCCATGCTGGGAGCCAGCACCTGAACATTCACACTCTAAACACACACACAATAGTGTTAGTGTATGAAACTAAACACATTCATTTCATAAAGATATATTGGGCAAGGTAAACTCAATGGGGGCATCCAAAGGGCCATAAATATTGCATCTAAAACAGGTAATACACACACACACACACACACACACACACACACACAGATGATTAACACTGAAAGACTCACTGGTGCAGCCCAGGGGATTGCTGGCACTAAGTCCATAGTAGCCACTCTTGCAACGGTCACAGTTGGGTCCCTCCACATTGGCCTTGCAGCGGCAGGCCGCATTTAAACCACCGCACTGGGCGCCGCCCTCAGAACCTGCTGGGTTGCAGCTACAACCTGTTGATTCAGTTAAAATGAGAGAATTAAACATTCTGATTAATTCCACAAGGTGTGATATCTGGGGAAGAGCGTCTGGTGGACTTACGAAGGCAGGCGTCTGGTCGGTCCATAGTGCTGTCGGGGTTGGGGTAGTAGCTGGGGGCACAGCGCTCACAGTTGGGTCCAGCGGTGTGATGCAGACAGTTCTCACACACTCCTCCACTTACCCTGCCTGTAGACTCGTAACGAACTGGGTCAAAGCGGCAACGCTGGGCATGGTTGTTACACTCACAGCCTGCAGGGGGCGACAGAGATGATGGAAAAACAAGAACCAAGAAAAGTGAACTTTTGAAGAAAAAGCTGAATTATAAACACAACTGACAATGGAGAGGAAAACACATTTTAAAAAACATTTCACAAAATCACAGCAAATTGATGTTCAATAAATGGGTCACATTCTGACAATTAAAGCTGAGTTTTAAAGCTGGGCCCCAGTTCCTTCTACATATGAGTGACAGATAGAGTGTGCTTACGTTGACAGATGTTAGGCCTGTTGTCTTCAGCTGGTCTCCAGGGCAGGTCATTGTACAGGTCAGCACAGCGTTCACAGTTCATACCCACGGTGTTGTGTTGGCACTCACACCTGGCATTGATCTTTAACAAACAGATACACACACACACACAACCACACAGTATTAAGTCACATCATTTACTCAGTAGAACAAAGTGGGAAAAAGCACATGCATTTCCACTACAGCTTCATATGATGTAACCTCCAGCTTCAAACTGTAACAGTATAGTTAAAGCAGGGTTAAGCAACGTTCCGTTTTTTTTCTCTCACAAGCTCCCTCTAAAGACCGCTGTATTGCATTGTATTGCACTGCATTCTATTGGAGGCAGACCGCTGCTGTTGAACATTAAATGCTGTATCTACCGTTGTAGGCCACAGTGGCAGATTCGCTGTGTAATGACTCATGTTAGCATCCTAAACAGTATGAAACGGATTAATTAACTGAAAAATTTTGCTGAGTGGGCCTTTAAAGGTACATATAATTTTTTAAATACCATACCATGATAATAATGCTTGAATACCATACTTATAAGAGGTGTAACATTAGTATCTGGTTTGCCATTACATAAATCCATACCTGTGTTTCAGGCAGCTGGCTGCCGCTGGTGGCAGGTAGGCATCGCTGGGCATGGCCGTGGCAGAAGCATGTGCCAATCACTTGCATCTCTCTGAGGGCAAAGTAGAGGCTGAAAGAATGGCCGGGCTTATAGGGCACCTGGCCAAGCTGGGTGAGGTTGATCCGAAGGCCGTTAAAGCCAGACACAGCTATGGTCACAAAGAAGGTTCAGTCAACTAAGAAATGGTTCAGTCACGTTTGAATTAAATGTCAAATTTAATCTGATTCATTTTGAACACCCTTAATACCTCGATACACAGTGTGCAACACCACACTTGATTAGGCTATACAAAGCTTAAAGACCCAAACCTAGATGGATTGTCTATCAACTGTGTGACAATGACATCTTACCATTAATTTTATAGCTGTTGGGGTAGTTAAGTTCAGAATACTGTTGAAGAGGATTGTAATATATCTACAAGGAGAAAAGAAAAGTGAAATAACTTCAGCACAAAAGATCCATAAATAAAATGACAATGTTATATATATAATGTCACATATAATAACTTTTCAATAGTATATATATATATGTATATTACATTAAACTGAGTAATCCTAACATAATAATACAGAGGATTGCTTTAGTTTCTCACCCTCTGGTCCTGATATGCGTTTGAGGGGAGAGGTTCAAGGGTGTAGCAGGAAGCCTCCCCTAGTGCTGGGCCTGAGTTTGGCCTGGGACCCCTGGGTGTTAGGTCCTTGGGGAAGCTAGAGAGGCAGTTGGTAGCCATGTAGCGGGCAGGCTGCCAGGTGCGTCCCCCGTCAGTGGTTCTCTCGATAACCAGGGCATCTGGCCGTGGGCCCTGGAGAACCAACAAAAATGTGTGCCAGACATTTCAAGAGCAAGTGCAGTAAGTGCCGAACGTCAACATCAGACATTCGAAGCAGTGAATTGTTTTCCAGTCATATGGTGTTTTGATGCTATCTGAAAAGGATGTATTCCAAAGCATGTGTCTTACAGTAAAGGTAACACCCCGACCAAAGATTCAAAATTTCCATTTTACTGTACCATGAAATGCATTTTAAGGGTGTCCAGTTGAAACATGTGCTCCAGGTCAAACTGAATGGAAACAGGTCTGGCATCTAAAAAGAAGAAGGAGTATAGAAATTAATAATCCTTGGAAGTGTCTTTGAAGGCTCTAGAGTAACTCTAAAGCATATAGGAACACCTGTTTGCATGTGATTGTGCCTCACCTTTCTTGGACATCCACCACCTGTCGGGCCCAGTTGTGGAGAGGACGTTTTGGATGGTGTGCGCATGTCTTCCATTGGGGTCCCGCGAGTCACATGGGCAGCATTTCATCTTCCACTGAGACAGAGAGAGATCATTTAACATAGATGAAAATATGAACAAAAAAAGCACAGTGAACCTTGAAATTAATAATAAATCAGTCAATTAATAAATAATAATATAAGCCAATTTTATGGAAAACATGTCAAGATTATTTGTCTTATCTAATTATCTAAGTGACCAAGTTCTAAATGACTAAGATGAGGAAATATTGTCAATTCTGCCAACTGCTCATTGCAATACTTCCACCGACTAGGGCAATTCTAGCAGTAGTAGGTCTGAAGGGGGGCCCATTGTGTAAGGGTGTCTGACGTCTGGCTGGGCTGCACTATGCCAGTGGGTTCTCATGTCCCTGCCTCAATGGGTACAACACTGGCTACTGCCCAGCCTGCCTGCAACCAGCTCAATGGCCTGGGCATGGAAGTAGGGAAAAGGTCCTGCTAAGGCCAACTATTTCACCATAGTGTGGACTCCGCTGCTATCTGTCTGCTAACTCCCCCAAGCAAAGATTACACAAAACTGGACAAAGCCAGCGTGCCAGTGTGTGCGAATGACACCATTGCCAACTCACAGGCTGAGACATTTAGATATAGTTAGACCGAACTAGACTTGTTTGTTTAAGACTGGTGCTAATCTGCAATGTTTAGGTGTCCTCAGAAGATGACTCATCAGCTTCTGATGTCTAAGTAGCTGGTCTTGAGTCACTTCCTGTGTCACCATGTTGATGTAAATGTCTCTAGATGGGGCTTGCCCAAAAGGAAGTTAACTCAAGGCAACAATTAGGCCTATTATATGACATCTGCAACTGTGACAAGGCTGAGGTAGGAGCTGCTACTAAGAAGCGTTTGAATAGGCTCATGACCTTGACCTTGAAATATTAAAAGGCTTTTCAGATTAAACATTTGTTTCCGACAACAGTAAACTGAGATGGAAAACTGATCAAGTCTCATGGAGATGAACAACATCAGTCAGAAAAGGTCACAATTATCTATCTGCTTTTCTTGTTATCTATTGCAGAGAGACCAGTTCTGTTTGTAGCGAAACAACAAAAACCTTAATTATCTGCCCTATGATTCTAATAAATATGAAATTCACAAATATTTGTGAAATGTTTACATTACACTTTACAGCAACATATTATTATCAACAGTGAAGTCAAGCAAGAACCCTGCAGTCACAATGCCATTGACATTGCCACACACACATTCAGACAAAAACGTCCATCTCCTGTGGAGAAACAAGAACATCTTGGCCTTTTCACATTGTCTTTGGGTGAATGCCCAAAAGATAGCCCCACAACAAATACACCACAGTTGAAACATTAGAAGCATGTTTGATTTTGGAGAACAAAAGATAAGATTTGTGTGGCTAAAAAGTTGCTAGTTGGAAGGCTACAGGCAAGCATCAATATACAGAATTAGATGTGTGAAGGTCATAGTCTCCACTCCGCCTAGGACAGGCCTCTCTTACAGAGCCTTTCTAGCAGGGTGGGAATAGCCTGCTCACCTACTAATTAAAGGCCCACTAAGCAACATTTGTCAGTTAATTAATCCGTTTCATACTGTTTAGGATGCTAACATGTGTCATTACACGGCAAACGAATGGTGTAGAATGCGCCACTCTGGCCTACAACGGTAGATACAGCATTTGCATTGTTCAACAGCAGTGGTCCGCCTCCAATAGAATGCAGTGCAATACAATGCAATACAATGCAATACAACGGTCTTTAGAAAAGACAGAACACTGCTTAGCCCTGCTTTAAGTAAAAATGGAATAAACTGCTCATGAACTCCTTTGGAAACCATTTGTTGGGGCATGTTTTATCTGTGTCTCTACAGCTGGTCCCCGCTTGGAATCTGCGCGTGTCCACTTCTGACAAAGCAAATCCAACACTAAGCACCTTAAGAACCTTAAGATATGTCAAATTTGAGACCAGTCTGATTCCGTATAATAGTCACAAAGAGCCCACCTGAACTTTTCTTGCCCCTATACAGGATAAGGAGACCTTATGAGGTTGAACTTTCTGAAGCATTTATAGTGCACAGGTCAATAACCACATGACATTTCAAGATGTCATTTTGTAGATTCCACAAAAATCAACGTGTCCCTCATTTGGAAGATATACTGGAAACCAAACCTAATTGGTTTTCTGCTTTGCAAAGGGAAATGTCCAGTTGCTTCATTTTGCCACCCTGGAGGCCTGGATGTCACCAGTGAATAAACAAACTGCCACAGTGGAAAAGTGTTTCTGAGGGTGTGCATTAAATACAGTTAGGGTTTTACATCGTCCAATGTTTCACTTCCAAACCCCTTCTTACCGCCTTAGGCACAAATTTAATGGGATGTTGTCAGGATAAATGAGTAGTAAGTAGTAAGTAGTAAATAAGTCAGCAGAGCCAGAATAATCATTACTGATTATACAAGCATGTTATTCAACACACTTTGAATGCACTAATCATAGGGCAAACATAAGCCATTTCCGGATTCCTTCATCGTGAAAGTCCTACATTACTAGTTGAGATGGAAACTAAACACTGGAACTGTCTGTCTTTCAGTGACTCTACAAACAGTCACACATGAGCAAGATTCCATCAGCTTGAGGTGATGCCCTGAAGACCAGACCGAACTTGTCTGTGTCCACAAACTGTGTCTACACCCAGGAACTGGGTGGGGCACATCTGAAAGGCCTTGGACTCAATGATCATTACACACATGTACATTTACACTGAGTACGGCACCAGTCCAAGGGAAGGAATGTGTGGTCAGGTGTTATCCTCAACTGTCTTGTTTGTGAGGCCTATTTAACAGACCTAGCACAGCACATTTTTTATCTGTCTGAATCAGCATCTACAGTACACTTTATGTGTAACCACACGTTAACTCTTTCTAATTATTCTATCAATATTCCATTTTTTCTGTGTTTCTCTCTCTTACTCTAAGGTTCTAACTAAACTTTGGTCAGACAACAGTTGCATCATATGGCAACAAATTAAAGCTAAATTTTATAAGACTTTATCAAGAATATTAATGTATTCAAACATTTCCTCCTTTCCTCTCCACTTTTGCTCTTAACATTTTGATTTACTCTGACCTCTAAACAGTTTTAACCAAAAAGACAAAAATTGATTCTGTATACTGTTAACTGAAGTAATAACAAAGCTAGTCCGGCCAATAAAGTAATACACTGTGTAATGAAACAAAATCATTATTTTGATCAGATGGAGTGTCTAGTTGAACAAAAACTTTTTTGAAACTCCTCATCCAGGGTCACTGCTTACTGCTCATACACCACATAAACTGGGCCAAAATTTCACCTACAGAGCTAACAGGCATTCACAGTACTTTTAAATCCCTCAAAAGGCCTTGTTTCAGCATTAAGCACTACGTCATCTGACCATGTGCTTTCACGAGGGTCACAAACAAAAGCTTTGTTGCACGTGAAAAAACTAGAGCATTTTCACGTGCAGATGTCTTTCCCATTAGTTCTACACACCATCAACAACTAAACTGTACTCAACACTTACCTGTCTATAAGGTGTGCAGAAGACCTCTGTCCCTGTCAGCCCACAAGTAGAAGAGGCTCTGAGCTGATTCTCACGCCCAATTAGAAGGTCTCCCGTTGGTGGGTAGCACGCTCCCCTGTAGCAGTCATCCTGAGCTAGGGAAAGGGCAGCCAGGGCTGATGGGGGACACAGTGGGGTGGAGGAAGTCAAAGCACATTTGGAAAACAGGTTGTTATTTTAGAAATAATAGGACAGGACTGGTAGGATACAATGAGAAGATGTTCTAGGAAGATACTATGAAGAGAAGTTCTGGAAAGATTTTAAATAATTTAATATTTTTTAAAGCCTACAGAATAGAATACATTTACATAACAATATTCTATAATATTAGTACCTATTATTAGCTGTTAGACTAAATTAGGCCAGATGAAATTTAATTATCAATGAACAGCAATGTGTTTGTATCCATACCTGCCACTTGTAAAATGATCAATGTCTTCATCATTAAAAAAAAACCTTAATAAAAAATGAGATTAAAATATTTAAGATGATACATTGCTGTATGCATGAAAGTATTATTGTATGCAGCAAACTTTAACAGCATGCACTAAAATTTCCATCAAATGTCCATATGTTATGTATATGATAGTTATTAATAATATACAGATAGTTAAAGAAATTCAGATAGTTGTTAATGACAAACTGTCCACTCAGGTTATAACATTGATGAGAAACATACCAGTAATAAAAATCCTTGTAGTGAGGCAGTTCCAGTCAAAATCTCAAAACAATTAAGGTGTTATGTGTGTTTCTACTCCAATATATGCCCTGCTTCACCTGGGCTGAGTGAGGTCTGTGTCATAAAAGTGTCAGAGAAAACGCCCTTCTATGCTTCTGCCACACCCTTCACAACGTGAATCAGCACACAACACACACACACACTCACACATGCGCATACCTGTTCCACACATCCATGTCCAGATATATGAAATTTTACAGAGATGGGAAAAATATTCATACCTGGAGCTTTTTCTCATTTGCCAAAGATTGTATTTTTTTAGCTCAGGCAAATAAAATAACTTGCATTTAGTTGATTTGTCAACTATCAATTAGTACCTTGAGTAACTGCAGGCAGCCAAGCATGTCCAGCCTAGCATGCTAGCCAAATTCCTATGCTACCACCGTTCTGTGGATGGAATTTGTTGTCAACAAGGATGGGATTGCATGCAGAGCACAATAGATTTGCAGTCCCATCACCTTAACCATACAACCACCTTGTCTCTTGCTAAACTTACATATTTAATCATACACATATGTGGGCCTAAACAAAGTTTGTTTAAACTTGTCCTAGATAGGACATGAAGTTGTTACATTTCATTTTTAACTTCTTAAGTTCTTTAGTTTTAGAATGAACAGAAATATATACATGTAATTACATTGGGCATTGCAAATCCATTATTACCAAAAACACAAATGAACTGATTAAAAGATCAGGAACCTAGTCATATTTCTCCAGTTTTGTACAGTATGTCCCAGCTGATTTGGGGCCTGGTTTTTGGGTTAGATTAGTCAGAGCATATAACAGCTGCAACACTGAAGTCTGCCCTGCATTAACCAACAACACTAAAACAAATGCAGGCATTCTAAGCCTACTGCAGCCTAGACTGCATATTAGAAAGCGAAAAGAAAATTAAGATGTGGGAGGAACTAAAGCTAGATAATGTTAAGGCTATGTCCGAGTTGGGTTGTTTTGACACTGCCAGAGGAACTGCTTGATCTTTTCCCTTTATCAACTGTCAGCACAATCCATGAAAAAGATAACTGAAGGCAGATGAACCACAACACTCAGTCAGGCTGAGTGTTTGGCGGCCACACCCCTGTGTGTGTGTGTGTACCTGCATCACATCCCATGTGTAATAAACTACATAGCCCCAGGCCATTGATTCTGTGTACTGATTTTTTCATGCTACTTTGACTAACACTACAGTCTAAGGTGTGTTTCTGACTCATGGCTGTCTGCACAGACACACACATAAATTCAAACAAGACCAAACACGCCCAAGGTTGTGCTGAGAAATGTGTCCAAGGAAACATCAAACTGAAGTACTTAGTGTTGAGCCACAAACCTCAAACTCTTATCACAGACTCAAATCACTTTTATAAAGAACAAAGAACATTTCACATACCAAATATTTTATTGGAATATATTTCAAAACATTTGCTAAGGTATCGCTAAGCCCCTTCTCAATGTTTTGTATTGAAGCTCTGATCATGTCTTTAATCTTTAGTCTTTAACACAGTACTTTTCACTCACTTGGCTTCATACTGTTGGATCACACATGGCAATACCAAAGTCTGTACAATGTCAGCCACATCTTATCACTGGAGGAGTATAACACTGAGCTTAAAAAAAATATGTCTGTAATTATAGCATTATAATGCCACTCTTTGCATTATGATTAGCTTTCAAATGAATTAACAAAGATGCAGAGAGAGATATATATATCTTTTAGGGGGATTTATAAGTACAGTGCAACCCTAGGAAGGTTTAGCCTAAACATAGTTTGTTTTTAGAAAATGAATATCAATAGACAAATAGGTAGAATTCCCATTTAGACAATCAGTCTGAATACACATTCACTTAGGCTACTCTAATTATGCTATATAAAGGTCACACATTACACTGGCATTTGAGCAATACTTGTTTGATGATGATAAGGGTGATATTATTATTCTGAGTGAAACGTAGGCCTAGTCCACATCGGCTAGTGTCCAGTTAGGAAACCTCATGCCCAGCACGGACAGCGCATGGGAACCTGCACGTCCGTGTGTAGGCGTGGTTTAGAAGACGGTAAGTTGGGTGGGCTATAAAGTGACAGTTGCGCTCCGAGTCACCAATGACATTTTCACGAGAATTAACGGGAATTGAATCTCAAACTCTGGTGTCCACCTCTGTCACACAACAAATCGAACGCTTAAGGTAAGTGTCGACAATCCAAATGTTGTGGATTTAGCAATAACACTGGCGATCTCTGAATCCGTGTAATGCCTGAAACTGATGTTTAATGTTAGTTAATTATTCAATATCAATATTATAAATGAAAATATCAATTCAATTTTTTTCATTCAGGTGTTTAACTCCAACTTTATCTGACTGAGTCACATTTCTGGACATGGAGACCTTACAAGAAGTTATTCCATTCACCAAAGAGATAATCTCTCAAAAACCCAATCGGGGTATGCTAAAAATTTACTTATTGGGCTCTGCGGTTGCTGTCCTGGGGGCAGTCGTGGGTTTGGTCCATATCGTCTGTCATCTGTTCTCTGCCATTGACGACACAGCCCTGGATGCGGAGCTATCCAAACTTCTGGCGCGGGAGCAGGACGAAAAGAGGCGCAGAGAACAGCAAGAGGCAGTTGAAAGAGCAAATTACAACAAACTAGACAGAGAAGAACGTGTGGCTCACAGAAGCGCGGCAACACGACTTCATGCTTCTTAAGTCATACATTTCATGAGCCCTGTCAGGCCAAATTCACTGCACTAAAAACTTAAGAGATTGTTTGCTTCACCTTGACTAGAGTTGGACTGCCTAGAAGCTGGGGATTTTGAGTTGGATTGATGGACAGTTTCCAAAATGAAATGTCTAGACGTACTGTTACAGACCTATTATGAAAACAGACATGATATGGTTGCTGTGCATACACGTTGAACATGTGCCTTATTTATTATTTTTTTAAAATAACAAAACATTGTATATTCACATCAATGGCTATTTTGCTATAAAAAAAAATATTTTGTACAAAAATGTTGAATGATGTGTCATCTTAATAAAAAAAAACAATGCTTTGAAGTGGATATAAACTTAAAGGAGAAATCCATCTTCAACACATAGCCTATAGCCTAACGGAATGCACATATAAGAACCTGGCCTTGGACAAAGACAGGCTTATTAGGCCAACATATTTTTCTTACCATGCACAAAATAACAATAAGCTGCATACAACACCCTGTATATAACTGAACTGGCCCAAGCTCTCTGACCCGCTAAGCTTGACAAGAAACTGTGTAAGCAGGGAAAGCTTTTGGGGGTCTCCTGTAACTCAGGACAACACATATTGATCTGTAAGCGTTTTGATTTTGGTCTGCAGATTTAGCTTTTTCCCACTTACCAGAGATAACCTTTATCCCTGACCCAAAGGAGAGAGGACTAAAATAACTAAGAACATTCCCTTCATTAATCCCACCCCATAAAAAACTTAACGAACACATGCTTTGGATGTGCCTGAAGACCTACCTCATCATAACCACTGGACTTACAACATCAACTGCTGGTTAACTCAGTTTAATCATTTTAATCCTTACTCTGATTTAGATCAGGCCAGGTTTTTAGAAAGCATAACCTCGACCTCTGCTATCTAGGCTAAATTAAATGCTGACAAACGTGTTTACTCACGTGAATGTACTCTTAATTAATTGTAGATTCACAAGAGAATAACTACAATCACTTTTTACTGTAAGGCCGTGGTGTAATAGCTCTAGGGGTGTCTAACCAAATAAGGGATGTGGCAGTGGGATGTGGCAAGACTGAATATTTTGAAGAACAGCGCCCTCTACTGAACAACACGGAAGTTCTAAGCAGTACGAAAATTAACAAAGAACACCAAAATAATCCAATAACATCAACTTATTAATATACGGATAATATAATAATAATAAAACTGATAATATATTAATAATAAAACGTTTTTGACAATGTAGGCTAATAATATTAGTTGATTAGAATAGTACCGGAAGCGGAAACGCGATCTGCACGTGGTGGAAGGTCGCAAATTCATTCATTCGCGGCTTTGAAACCAGGAAAAGAAACGTGCAGGGTTTTTTTTTACCTACAGAGGTGTATTTATTGAGGTCGTAGTGTTTTCTTTTGCGAATTTTCTTTTGGTGTCGAGGTTCAATAAAGACATGATTAAGGATAACTGGAATATTCCCCCCAACGCACCAGCGTGCATGGAAAAACATTTAGTGTCTGCTCATTACAGAGCTGGTAAGTTTAGGACATCGTCCTGTTAGTATCGAAGTTGACGTTTATCTTAAATTTACTGTGTTACTTCAACAACATCGCAACAGTTTAACCACCAATTCCAGTTACCTCCTATAAGTTCGTTTTCTGTCCGATTGTAACGCCAAATATGAGGTTCGCAGTCTGCCACAACCGTTGTAAATGTTGGCGACAGTCAAAGTCAAAGCTACGTTAACGTTACCAGTTTTGCCAGTAGGTGGGGCCGATATGAAGTCAGTAATGCAAGATGACTTAGGAATAATCTTGGTCTGCATTTTGACATCCAAAATAGCTGTCCATAGCATGTGAAAGCAGAAACATAGTAGCCATTTCATTAATTAAATGACCTCAAAAGATTGATGAAATTATTTTTAGGAACTTGCCGAATGCGATTTAACTATACAGTCTATGGATTTAACACGTTTCTACTGCAACGACTGACTTCTCATCCATTGCCAAACTACCCATGTCTCTCTTTCATTTTCTGAGTCCAGATGGAGCTCTGCTTCTAGGGGCCTCCAGTCTAACTGGTCGGTCCTGGATGGGGTCCATCTGGGTTTACACCGATCCAAAGCTGGCTCCCAATGAGGGCTTCTGCAAAGCTGGAGTGCAGACTGATGCAGGGGTCACACAAGCTCTGTGGGTGTCAGAGAAAGGCATCCTTGTAGCTTTAGATTCAGGTAAGTTTGACAGAACTAAAACTGTTTAGCGTTACTTGTTGTTGTAAACCTTTTAATTTGGTATTTGTTACCATCTGTAATGTCTACTACATTCTAAAACATTCTGTAAACAATAGTTATAAACTAAGCTGTGTTTGGTCTATGATTTCAAGATCTTTATTTTAATTTTTCAAAAGTTGTGGGATCCTTGTCACAGGTTGTATAGTTATTTGTTGACGTTTGAGCTTTATTTGGGACACTGGAAACAATGTACTAGTGTGTCGACTTAATCAGCGATAACCTTTCTCTAATCAATACATTATTGCTGTGATGCCACAGGCGCTGTTGAATTGTGGGAGCTAGCAGAAGATGAGAGGCTGCTAGTAAACAGTTTCAGCAAGCAGGAGCATGATCATGTGGTCACCAGCATCAGTACAACAGCAGGTGGCGCTCATGCTGTCAGTAGTAGCATGGACTGCAGGTTGGTGTCAGAAGTAGACTGTGTAAACGGTGCCAGTGCCATCTTTCATAACCCCATTCAAAGGAAATACGGTTTTATTTATTTATTAAACATTTACAGTCCTTGCAAGAAGGAACTCATTGTGAGCATTGAGCTTTACTAATGTCTGAGGGAAATGCTTTCAGCTATTCATGTTGTTCAAACTAACTTACGTGCCTTGCCAACCTGGTTGATTTTTATAACTGTTTGCTTTGTTAGCTTGCTATCTTTATTTATCACTAGGGTAAATGTAGCTAACTTTAGCTGGCTAAACTGACACTTCTGTCAGTGTGAATTATAAAAACATGGAAAATGCATTTTAGTCACTCTGAACCTAATCAGGCAGATTTTTTAAACTTGGTAATCTATTATCATTATTATTATTATTATTATTATGATTATAATTCTCTACCTTAGCATGACTGAGTTTCTCATCACCATATTGTCTTTCTCTTTGTCTGTTTACACATAAAGTGTCAGAGTATGGGACCTCAGCCAAGAGACGGTCATTAACACGTATCATGGTAAGGTGGCATTAGCCTGTTAATTTTTTTTACACCCTTATAAAAATTCACACACCATCACCAACAGCCGTCTATTGCAACTTATAATTTCTACAAGGCTGGTTATGAAATCTTCTGCTTTAGCATCAGATGGTTTGTCTTTAGAGGTTTAGTTTTAGCCAGTTAGTGTTGGCGTATGTTAGTGCTTATGTTTCCCATAAGCTGATCCAGGCTATGCATGAGCAGTGCTTGGGATGAAGTGTAATACCTGGTCACTGTGTTAGCAGTTGGTTCTTCATGTCTTTGGTACCAGAATCAGAGATGTCCTTTGGTTTCAGGATAGATGCTAACATGGCCTCTGCAAGTAAATATTAGCTCCGGTATTTCACTCATTACAAATTGTAGTAAAGATGAGTAAGCTACTTGTGTATAGTGCAACATTATCACAATTTTCTCAATGTTCTTATGGTGTTGTATGAATAAATACAGCATTTTTTAGTGAGTAAGACTGAACAGAAGTTTAATGATTTGCCCTATTATGACTTCAGCACACACTATGCCTGTCAGTTGTGTGGCCTGCAGCCCCACAGATGAAGCCCTTCACCTTTCCTGTGGCCAGGTGAGCCTTGATGGATTAGCACCCCCCCCCCCCAACACACACACACACCTGAATATTTGTGTCACCTGGACGCAAATATTCAGTCCTCTTTTTTGCTTCCAGCATTAGATCAGGTCTCCTTGAATTCATAATGCACTAGACGGTACCTGGTGCTGCTGCTGTAAAACCACCTCTTACAGTGCAACCTTGTAGGTAGAATCTGTATGTAGACTTCCATTTGTATTATTCATCATGCCTTTAATAGTTTTTTTTTTTTTGCAGACATTGTGTCTCCTAGCTGTTCACCTACCACAGCAGCATTTATTTTTAAACAACTGCATAGTAACAATTGATGACCAAGCCCGGGTCTAGTTTGAAC
>JAGFZM010000602.1:480812-506007 GCA_017657215.1 Limnothrissa miodon
ACTGTAAACACTAGTGGACACACAATTACTTAAAAATGTCATTTTTTTTGCCACAATAGTTTGCCCATACAAGATAACACACTAGAGTGGAGTTCAGCTCAAGAAGTTTGTGAATTTCAGCTTTACCTTGCATGTGATAATTGTAGTTAATGAATCAGAAGAAGTGCAACTGAAACAGTTTTCTAATCAGAAAACACGCTCAAATTAGGCAAAGGTTTGGTCAGCGTTATCAACCTTTTGAAGGGGTATTTGAATTACCTTCATGCTTCATATCCAATGACCTGTGACTACATTTAATGGTGGGCTTAACATTGTTCTCTCTCTCTCTCCTTTTTTTTTTTTTTTTTTAAGATTCAGAGACTCAAGGCACCAGGACTTTGTTCGCGGGTCCTGCTGGGCCACTGGTGGGTTGGACACCCTCACCACAGTGGGCTGGGACCATCAGGTTCTTCACCACAACATTAGCAAGTCACAACCAACCCCCCAAGCCTAGAGGAATCCTGAAAGAGGGAGCTGCGGGGTGTCCGGTGGAAGGAACGGTTCTGTCCGGTGGAAAAAAAAAACGGTTCTTATTCAGTAGAAATCAGTGTCTAGTTTGAGCTAAGTGTTTAAAAAAAGCTAAAAAGAACTAATGGATAACTGGTTTCCCAAAACCTAATCCACCCTTCACACACCCCATATGCTATGAAATTAAAAAGCTAATTGGAGGAATGTTCTACAATTATATGTTCATTTTGGTTCACTGCTGCCTTTACAGATTCCTTCATTACCAGTTCCCAAACCCATTCCACTTTATACCAGTAGGTTCTTGCTTTTGGCACTTAAAACATTTAATTCAATATGTTTTCCTATACAAGCAGTTGCCTTTCTGGACTGTAGGCATGTCTAAGCATGTATGTGAAATCCCTGAATGGGTATTGACTTAACTTGAGCCTTCCTCAGCATTGTTTTGCAATGACATACTAATGATTAGAGAGAGAGAGAGAGAGAGCGCTACAGTTCTCCCTTTTTTTGTAAACAAGCACTGATGAGATGGGGGGAAAAAAAGTCAAGATGGGCAGTAAGGATAAATGTAGACAAAAATTTAACTGCCAAAATTTCAGGCTTGGCTCAATATATTCAACCTGTTGAGATGCATCATTGGCGAAGAGCTTAAACCCAGTGTACACAAAGTGTTATTACAAACAGCGCAATTGTTGTTAGATATGTTCATAATTCATTTTAAAGACGTGCATATAAAGTCTTACAATTCAAATATAGACATAATTGCCCGTATTAAGCGTTCTAATACAAATACCTAGTGTACATTATTATTATTATTATTATTATTATTATGAAATGTATGGAGTTCCATAGGACTTCATATAGAACACCATTTAGCATAATGCAAAGATGCCATCTGTGCCTTTAGGACGAGGTAAAATTGTTGTTATTATTCTAATATTTTTAGCTGAGAGGGTTTACACTATAACAAATATTAAGTGTGCAAACATTTCTCTCTATAAACAATTCATTGTCTATTCAGGTCATTGTCATCACCAACACTTTCTATGAACACAATATTCATATATGCATTATTAATGGACTCCCATTAGTATCCATAGCTGATTTTACATCCTCATGTCTACCAATAAGCCATTGTAACATTATCATATAAGCTTTTAAAATTCAAAGAAATTCAAAATGTTTTGGCCTTTTATACTATTGAAACCACTTAACTTATTGTCTGCAATGGTGTCTTGATTTTCATGAGGCTATAAAAGAACAGTTAACAAACTGAAGCTTTATAATGGATTCTTTGTGACATGTAAAGGCTTAGAAGATAATTATTATGCCAGTACAGTCATGAGAACAGTTATGAACAGTAATCCTTAGTGTACGTCTTTATCATTTTATCATCATCCTTTATGTATGGTTCATTATGCTATAGGAATACTGGGTTCATAGAAAGTCACCTTGAACAATTTGTAGCCTTACATGAATGTTTCATAACACTTTGTGAATTCTGGGTTTTTACAGTGTCAATCATAGCGTTATTCCCAGGTAATTGACCATCCATTCCTGTAAGAGCCATCCTCTCATATTCTGTACTGGGGAAGTATGCCATAAACTCACATAGCTGTTATACAGTTGTTAAATGCTTCTGTACCCTAGGTGATGCTGAACTGTCTGCTGAAAACTCCCTGTGAATATTTCTCATTGTAAGTTCTAGAAAAAAAAAAATTAAAATGCAAAAAGAAAAACACTGGTTGTCCACTTTGCCCTTTTAATCTGAGCATTTGCAGTAACCGTTTTAATCTGAGAGTTATGCTACAAGTAAATACGACAAAACTACAAATCATGCATGTATTTATAGTACATAGGCTAATTATAAGGCTTCACTGGTTTGTAAATATACTCTCTTATGAAGTCATTAACTTTGACATTCATGTATCAGACTTTGCATGTTTTCACTGTGAGACAGAAATGACACTATTTACATTCTGAGAAGCTCGCATATGGTAGTACAAATGATATAGCAAGACTGAAGGATGGCAGGAAGATGAGGGCATATTGCAGGCACATGGCAGTTGATTAGACAAAACAAAAAATACAGCTTTGTTAGTGATCTCGTTTGCAAGTCTATGAATCCAGCAGAAATCCTGCTATGTTAAAACTGGACAAGTGTTACTATAAAAGATAAATTCACATAAATAGGCATATTTTAAAAACGAAAACTAGTATTTAACGCTGTTTAGAGTTAATGTCTTAAGAATATATGACAAATATAATTCCTGTACAACTGTAGAAATGCACAGACTCCGAATCTGCACACAACTAAAAAACTACTGCAGCAATGGGGTTAAATCAATAAGGCAATGCTCAATGCTGCCTGATAAGGTGGCAAAATGTGCTGGAGTTAACAGCCATGTTGGCAAAGACAGGTCAGACACTCCAAGGACTTTAGGACTTGAACAGAGACTGGAATGTGTTTGACACAGAAAGCACAGAAGATTAAATAACTGAAATAACTGCTGTTTGTCACGTTGGCAGATTATTTTAAGGCTGAAAGAAGATGTTCCCCAGGAGAGAAAACACAGAAGTGCTCACAGTTGATCATCTTCAGCATAATAAGGCACTGTTGTGTCTTCTGTAGATGTCTTTCCAGATACAGTCTTAGTGAGAATGGTCCTTATGAATTTCCTTTACTGACAACAGTGATGGGTTGTTTAGTCCCTGGTCGCACCGTGAAGGTCATACCATAAGACTGTTTGGATGACCCATTACTGCAAGAATACACAAAAGGGGACAAGAACTGTTTTATTAGTAGCACAAACAAAAATAATTTTTCCTAAATTTGTTTGTCTGGCACTCTATGTCAATGCACACAAACCCAAATACACAAGATGAAACGTTATGACATTCCTAATCCAGTTGTGTTTACATAGTGCATTTAAACCAAAAATAACATAATTCAATAAAAGCATATTCAGCTACAACTCAATCTGACAATCTTAACATTGTTCTTTTGGGATTTTTCATCATTTTTCAGGTCGCCGCTCAAGTTTAAGGATTAAGCTTGTGAAAACTCCATTACCTTAGTTGATTAGGTGAGGTAATGGTAAGGTAAGGTAATGGATTGCTAACTCAATCATCTGACCTCAGTTCATTGAAAACATATGGAGTGATATCAAAAATGCACTTTTTTCTAACTATAGAATGTGTTGGTGAGCTGAAATACCGGTTTATATGTGCAGATTAACAATAGTTATCAAAACCATTTATCATGGAAGTAGATAATTATTATTATTATTATTATTATTACATAATCATGCTGTAAATGCGTGTTTAACCTGACACTGCTTTTTTAAAGCACTATTGTAACTTAAAAGGCTTACCTTGTGGGTGATTTTGATGCTGCAGCTACATTTCCTGATGCCTTCTGGGCCACTTTGGTCTCAAGTTCCCGCATATCCAGGCCTCGGCTCAACTGTGGCGGAAGGGTGGCACTCTTTGCTTTTGGAGTAGGTTTGGGTGGGACTGGAATGCCTCCTTCTTCATCAGATTGTGTGGTGCCCCAATCATCCGTGCCATTATCAGCCTCTTTCACCGGAACTGAAAATTTAGGATCCATCTCCAGCATTTTCTTCTGCAGGATGCTGAGAAGAGTAGCCTGGCTGGCAGATGTAGCTGTCGAGGGTAGATTTTCAGGAGGCTTTGGCTTGGTCTGCTGAGCAGGTTTGGATTTCAGCTCACTCTGTGATGGCACAAGTTTGGGTGTGGTTGGTGGCTTTGGTTTCTGGACAGTAGGTGGTCCCTTTGGCACAGGCACAGAGTCCATGGGGGGAACAGTTGGTACAGCTGCAGGTGGTGGAGGTGGTAGAGGTGCTGCCAACTGTGGTGTCATCACTGTTGGTGCCGGTGCAGGTGGTATGGCTACCTTAGAGGGAGGATCAGGAGGAGGTGCACTTGGGGGACCCTCCCCATCCTCAGGGTCTGAGTTTGCAAATTCTGGTGGTGGAGGAATGAAAGGGATCCCAAAGTCATCCCCACCCTCCTGATGGACTTTGGAAAATGCTGCAGCTGGATTTGTATTTTGATTTTCTAGCACTTTCTTCTGAACATTGCTAGGGGAATTTGATGTTGCTGTGGAGGGGGGTGCTAGAGACACGGGTTCTTCCTTAGCAACAGGGGTTATTATCTGTGGTTGAGTCACCTGCACTGGAGCTTGAGACTGTACAGGAACTGCTGCCTGTTCAGGAAGATTAGGTCTTTCTTGTACATTTAGTGATGAAGAGGACTTGGGGATTACTGTGAAAGAGTTGGGTTTTGATTCATTGGGCTGGATAGTTGTCTGGGTAGGAAGCTCCTTGCCCTGGCTAGTCTTGGTGCTGTTCTCGCGGGACAATCCAGAGCGCTGCCTCTCTCGTTCTTTGGCGGCCATGAGCAGGGCCAATGGGGAAGTGCCACTCTCCCTTGTTCCTGAACTCTCACTTGCTTTGATGTTGTTTAATTTGTGGGTTAGTAGTGGGCTATACTGACAGGGTTTTTCTTGTGTGTCCTCGTGAGGCTTTGTCTGGCTTGATTCTTTTGCAGCAGGAGCCGCCAGGACCTTTTGTAATTTGGGAGATACTTTAGGATGTGTCACTGCTGGTTTTTGAGGGATTGGAATGACATTAGGAGGTGTATGAGTTTTTGGTGTACTTAAAGGCACAGTGTTGGCTTGGCCTGGTAAAGTGGCTGTCAGATTGTCTTTGAGGTCCTTCAAATCATTCTCCAGCTGTGTATTAGTGCTGGCCCTGCGCACTGGCTTAGCTGGAGGTAATGGTGTCTGAGCAGGGCTTGGTGTTGTGGAACCATTGCCATTGACGTGGACCCGGACAGAGTCACCTGAGGAGTCCTCCAACAGGAGGACTGACTTTGGTCTCACATCTCGGTCCTGGCCTCCACTTAAAAGAGTGGTCTTGGGTATGCTGTAGACCTTAGCTGTGTTCTGTGGATTGAAGCTTGAAGGCACAGGAGTAGGTGTGGAGGTTGAGGCAGTTGGAACATCAAGGGTTGGGATAGACGACATCCGAATAGGCTTTGGGGGTGGCGCCTTTGGGGTCTTTTGTGGCCCTTGAGGAGACTGTTTCACTATTGGTGGTGGAGGTGGGGTGAATTGTGGGCATTCAGGTACATCTGAAGGATCACCTAAAGATGTGTATATAGGCAGTGAAGCTTTGACACTGTTAGTGCTAGATGTGTCAGAGGGGGGCTTTGGAGGGGGCATTGATGGTGGCTTCAAAGAAGCAAAATCAACATCCTGGGATTGGGAAACTGTAGGAGGTTTAGGAGCAGGCATGGATGGTGGTTGAAGTGAAGCCAGTTCTAATGGGACCTCAAAGTCGCCATACATAGAAGGAGGTCGGACATTCTTTGGAGATGGTGGGATGAACTGGGGTGGAGGTGGTGGAGGTGCTGCCATTGGAGGTGGGGGGATGAATATTTCTCCCTCATCGTCAAGAACAGCAATCAGGCCACCATTGTGAAGCTGTGAGGTGCTTCCTGTGAAAACAGAGAAATAACATTAGTAACTAAGTCTCTGTACTGCCTATAAGCTGTCAATATTAAACCCTCAAACACTTTATACATTTATACTTTATACTTCCTATATATGAAGTTTCATAACAGAAACTAAATTCCAATGCCTTGATGGTGTGGCTGTTACAGAATAGTGTAAAGATCAGTACAGTCTGGGTTCCCTCTTGCTACTAAACCAACAAAAGTAGGCAATGTAGTGGTTACAATACTAAGCCTAGGGATATACCTTTTCAAATGTGATTTTATTATGCCCAGTTCTGATATGCCAAACATCCTTTAACAACACTTTAAATATTAAACAAATTTGACCACTGACTACTGATTTGACTGAAGTGTCTTCAAGAATGTATCCATATAGACTTCTAATATTTTATTCAGAATAGAACATAAATCACGGAACAAAAGTTTAAACTGAAAAATATGTTGATTCAAAATTTCATGGTGTCAACAAATCCCCCAAAAGTTGGGACAAGGCCTTTTTCACCACTGTGTGGCATCTCCCCTTCTTCTTACAACACTCAACAGACGTCTGGGGACAGAGGAGACCAGTTTCTCAAGTTTAGAAATAGGAATGCTCTCCCATTCTTGTCTAATACAGGCCTCTAACTGTTCAATCGTCTTGGGCCTTCTTTGTCGCACCTTCATCTTTATGATGCACCAAATGTTCTTTATAGGTGAATCCCTGGACTGCAGACTGGCCATTTCAGTACCCGGATCTTTCTCCTACGCAGCCATGATGTTGTGATTGATGCAGAATGTGGTCTGGCATTATCTTGTTGAAAAATGCAGGGTCTTCCTAGAAAGAGATGACGTCTGGATGGGAGCATATGTTGTTCTAGAACCTGAATATATTTTTCTGCATTGATGGTGCCTTTCCAGACATGCCAGCTGCCCAAGCCACACACACTCATGCAACCCCATACCATCAGAGATGCAGGCTTCTGAACTGAGCGTTGATGACATGGTGTCCCAGATTTCCAAAAAGAACTGACCACAGAACAGTCTTCCATTTTGCCACACTCCATTTTTCCACTCCATTTTCCCACTCACTGGCCCAGTGAAAAGGCCTGAGCTTATGGATCTTGCTTAGAAATGGCTGCTTCTTTGCACTGTAGAGTTTCAGCTGGCAACGGTGGATGGCACAGTGGATTGTGTTCACTGACAATGGTTTCTGGAAGTTTTCCTGAGCCCATTCTGTGATTTCCTTTACAGTAGCATTCCTGTTTGTGCAGTGTCGTTTCAGGGCCCGGAGATCACGGGCATCCAGTGTGGTTTTACTGCCTTGACCCTTACACACAGAGATTGTTCCAGATTCTCTGAATCTTCGGATGATGTTATGCCCAGTTGATGATGATAACTGCAAAGTCTTTGCAGTTATTCACTGGGTAACACCTTTCTGATATTGCTCCACTATCTTTCTGCACAACATTGTAGGAACTGGTGATCGTCCACCCAGCTTGGCTTCTGTGAGACACTGTCACTCTGGGAAGCTCTTTTTATACCCAATCATGTTGCCAATTGACCTAATTAGTGTTAAATGGTCTTCCAGCTCTTCGTTATGCTCAAATTTACTTTTTCCAGCCTCTTATTGCTACTTGTCCCAACTTTTTGGGGATTTGTTGTCATTTTCTCGGATTAAACTTTTGATCTGTGATCTACGTTCTATTACAAATAAAATATTGACATTTGCCATCTCCACATCATTGCATTCAGTTTTTATTTACAATTTGTTTAGTATCCCAACTTTTTTGGAATCCGGTTTGTACAAAGTATAGCCATTAACCATAAAATGGAATTTGTCAACCAGTCAGGTTTTGTTTTGTTTTGTTGTTTAGTCTTGAGCTGACCTGTTCCATTTGTCTGCGGCCCATTCAAGGTGGGAAGGACAGGTACTTTTGGAGTTGGAACAGCAAAGCCTTGTACAGCATCTGAGTTCTAGGAGTAAGGAAGTAGAAAGAATAGATTGAAAGTGAGACAATTAGAAAGTTTGCCATTGGGGACACTACAAAGAGTTTTTAGCAAGACTATAAAACGTGGTGAATAAAACTGTACCATCATACGCTCTGAAAAAGATCTTTGCTATTAAACACAAGATTTCCATAAATATCACATATTTATCAAAAGACTGTGCACATTAAGTATTATGGCTCATCTTGCATCATAATGTCATGATGATTAATACACTGTAGGCCGTGAGACAACCACGCCTAAACAACACCCATCCACATAACAAAGATCTAAAACAAACTTTGCTGGAATAATAAGGATCCACCCATGCCCCTGTCGGGTTTTGTTGTGATGACAATTAAGCACACCTTGCCTTGGTATTTAAGCCAATGAGGAGTATTGCATTAAGATAAACTTCTGTGAATCTAGGGTAAGAAGTCCTTGAACCCCATTAACTTGCTAGTGTACAGAGTAAGCTCAGTGCAAATTGGGACTTATTTCCTACAACAAAGCCTTATCTCTGCTCTACATCAATGCCACAGTGTAGCAGTTACATGGATCTGGATTTTTCCACATTACTATTCTTTACCCTCTTCATACTCTCTCATCAAATGACTTAAACACACCTTAGGCACACACACACACACACCTGCCCTGCCAGAAAAGACAGCATCTACTTTATACAACACTCTATGTACACAGCAGAGGTTCCTGTTCCTTTTAGGTGTTACTGAATTAAATTCCCTGGAATTACACAGTATACATGCAAAAAAAAAAAAACAATTTTAAGGCAACTATTGATAATAGAAAACAAAATAGAACAAAGACAACAGTTTAGAAGGTCAGTCAATGAATTAGTTAAGCCTTTAACAAATTACATTACATTTTAAAAAGGGAGGCAAAGCAGAAAAATACAATATGTGCTGATCTTAGGGCTTGAAGCTTTGATATATTTAGGTTAAGAGGTTATAGGCTGTTCTAGACCTTGTAGAACAATCCTAGGGTTGGGTACGGTTTAAGTTTACAGGTATCCTAACTACATCATTCAGTTTTAGTAGAGATACAATGTTGAGTGTTGCATAACAAGCTGTTCATTGTAATTATTAACATGTAGTTCATAGTCAATATATTTGGTTGTTTACAGACCGGCAGCTTGTTAGACAACATTCTTGATTTTTAACATTTCTTATCTTGATAATCATAGACTTCGCATACACAACAACATCGCTGTCCCTCGTTGCGGTGAATTGGCGACATAAACAAAGGTACTGAAGGCCAGCCTGTCCTTGTGTACTACTTATGTAATAACAACTGACTTTGATTTAACCTCCCGCACTGCTGGCATTTTAACACTGATGGAAAGCCAGCGTACTAGAGTTCAACCCTAAGGCAAACACACATGTGACACTAGTAAAGTCACCGGTATGGATTATACACAGCTGGTCATATCTACATGCCACAAAGTGAGGGTTAGAAAGCAGGTTGACAACGTGCCCCATTAGGCTACTATCTTCTGTCTCTTTTTTCTTAGCTTAGGCTGAGGCATTTATTTCTGTCAGCTTCTGTCATTTACGGAGTGAAAGTCATGCAAGTCCAACCCTTTTGACACTGGGTGTGTCAGGTATGCAACAGAGACATCAACACAAAAATGGATGATGAGGGAGAGGAGGAGGAAGGCTGAAATTAAACATTTCATGATTTGTTGATACTCAGTTAAACATTGCTCAGCTCATTTGCCTTTTTTTAAAATGCCATCTGACTCTAAAGGAATTAAATCTACAACACAACACAGATCAATAAGTAAATGGGCATAATGAAAAGAGATTATTATTATTTGAGCATTTTACAGAGGGGGAAGAACAGCAAGGGGACTTCAGGACACGAGGGCACAGTTGTCCGTGGGGACCCAGGCTCAAAAGTACTGTATACACATTGAGAACTTAATACAACAAAGAATAGGGATACATTCCTGCAACTTTATATTCCTAAATTTAAATAACCTAATGTTATATTCCCAACCAATAACTTAGTAATGCATAGGAATAGTGTTTCGTTTACTATCCCATTCACAATACTATATCAACTGGTTGTACTGAACAGATAAAAACCTCTGTCTATCTAAAAAAAAGGTTTTTCAGCAAGAGGAGCCTGTAAGCAGAAGCCCCCGAGATCACCACACAAAGATCATTGATCACAGAGCCACTGTTCATTGGTCAAGTGAGAGGGTGGCCCCAGTCGACAAAGGGCACATTGAGGGGAAAATTCAAATTCAGCTTTCGAGACAGAGACAAACGTAAGTAGAGAATGAAGCCTTGATACAATTCTGCACTTTGCATTATACCTCATCTTGAAAACAATCAAGCAGTTGTTTTACAAAATTCATGATTAACGTGATAAAAAAAATGAAGCACAACATAAAGCTTACATACATACCGTGCGGGTGTAATTAACTGTGGGTCTAGATCGAACTTTAGCTGTGCCTGACTCTGGAATTGCTGACTTGTCTAAATCCAACACCACATGACCTGAAAAAGTACAATGCAAACAAACAGTACATACAAAACAAACAATGTAATCCCAATAATGCAATGTGTATTATTCAAACATGCCTTTGTCCTTTTTTAAGATATAATTTACTGACTGCACTATAATGCACACAAATGCAGATGGGGTCATGACAAAAGGCATTAATACAACAGACTTCCCCTACTCGCTGTGGGAGATTATATCAATAATGTATGTTCTTTTAATGGCCAAACTTGATGGTATGGGCATTCACTGGGAATAACTGGACCTCCATTATTCCAATTTGTCTTACAATGTTTGGAAAATGTCTTTACCCATGAGTTTGATGTTACTAAAAATGTTCAGAATGCTCACAAACATCATTTTTTGAATAGTGCCAGTGATATGAAACAAAATCTGACCTATACACAACCAGTACTGAACATATTTTACTCAGATTTCAACAGGTTTAATGTTCTTTTGCAGGGTGATATCTCTGTTGTGGACAAACTTGTATAACCTTTTTAATATTGTGGTAGGCTACTTGTGGAACTTTCCTGACACTGCCACCTGGTAGTTAGAAATATAATATTATATTTGTATATTGGAATCTTCCTTTAAACCTAAAAAAACACTTTCGTATAAGGTCACTGAGGAAGTATTTGAGTGCATTTCAGATTGATTTAGTTCCAATGAGAGCATCAGTCATGTCAACTGTGGTTTTGTCGGGATCATACTTATACAAATATTTGATCAAGGGAGGAAAAATAATAATTTATACAAATAACACTAGGCCAGCCTTACAGCCTATATAGCTTATTTCATTAACGGGACCTCTGCAAGACAGAATAGGACTTTGAGGTTATCTGTGTAGAATAGGGTACCATTCTTAAAATATAAGCTACCACAGATAGGCTTAACACAATTTGTTTTTTAACGAACTTAACCTATAAACATAATAGTATCACCAAACCTAGGCTATATCGCAGCCTAGGCTATGAACTCTCGTGGTAGAGAGTAGGTGACCTTTAAGCTTTTGACTTTCCGGTTTAACTTTCTATTGCACTTGTTTGGTCCTGGCTATTGCATTTAAAGTATAAGTGTGAAGCATAACCTAAAAAAATCTGTTTCGCCGTTGGTGAACCCACAATGCTCCTCTGATAGCCTTCTGGAACCCACCACTTGAAGTGCTGAATTCCTGACGCTGCCACTATTGGACAGGTGCGAGAGTCGCGCTTGTATTCTACGTTAATTTGTAGCCTACTAATTTTAAAACAACAGCGTAATTACACTGGAAAGTAGCTTAATCTGGATTAAATACACGTCCACTTACCCATTTCCACGTCCTTCATTTGGACGGTGGTGTCGAAGAAGGACTGATTTTTTTTACCTAGGAACCCTTTCTTCATTTTTTTTTTATCTTCTGTCCTGCTCTAGAAGAGAAAATAGTTAATGCGCCATTTTCCCACGGTACCGCCGAGAACACAAATCACGAATAGCCTACGTATAGGTTCATGCTGAAACGTTTCTCCTATTGTGTGAATTATGTTCAATTTCGTGAAATAAAATGGCCTCCCGCCTCCGCCTCCTCCCTTTGCAATAGCCTCCCTCTTTTGTGAGTCGACAGGTGAGGCAAACAAACTCTACGCCTTCAGAGCGCAAGAAACATTCCAGTTTTCCTGCCAACTCAGAACACACCTTTCTTAGCAATTAGTCAGTGCTGTATCCATTAAGACGATGTAGGTTGTCAAGACAAAGTCACAACAAAAAATATAATTTTCTGAGCTTACAAGGGAAAAGGAGTTCATCATGACAGCATTTAGGTCGGCATATTAAAATGGGCTTAGGTAGGCTACTCTCACTCAGTACTCCAACACAATGAATACTAAAATAGAGGGGATCCCAGGAGAACACATCGCCTACCTGTCAAACACAGTCTGCCAAAATCAGTTAATCGTCAAACATTGTTTGACAATTGTTAGTTAGGCCTACTACTAGGCCTTCACTACAAGAAGCTGGAAATAAGTTTTTTTTTTTGGAGACAATAAATATGATCACCACATATTACAGCATTTTGGTAATCACTGAACAACTAATTTAGTTCAAAACAGTATTAACTAACATAATTATCAATAATTAATTACAAAATACCCTGTTCAGTACAGTAGGCTACAATATTCAGTATGGAGACCAGTTTTTATGTTTGCAGATATAGCAAATGTACAGTAATTAGTAGGTGGACATTCACCATGGATCTATTTTATTTATTTATTTAAAGCATTATACATTAATCAGTTAAAGTAAGTTTGTTGCCTCTTATTGTTTTTCAAAGTGGTAAACCTTGTGGCCTACTAATGCACATATTCTACATACTATGTTTTATAATATTTATTTTTTGACCAGTCAATGCCACATGGATAATTCCTTTAATGATATTTTTTATAAGCTGCAATTCAAAACAGTCACAAGGCCAACATCTGACATCATCTCAACACATATAATTATAATCAAATATCAAGATGACATAACATTTATTATATTCATTATTAAATAAGATCATAGAGTATGAAGCCCAACCCTTATATTGGTGGCTTGTAATTAGACTAACTGAAAGACACTAGTGGGATTCAGATAAGAGGATAAGGAATCCTCTCGTGCAGATGGATATTTGCGGCATCTGGTCATTTACTGGCCACACTATGGGGATATCCCATCTGTGATCTATGCGGTCCATGTGATGTCATGTGAAAGCTGTGGCAAGGTCAAAGGTGAGCCCCTTAGGAAGTGTCTCAAACATAAAGAGAGGGAGTATTATCCAAGAAGTGGCATTTTCTTCTGACCAAATACTTCAAGTTCAGGTAACTCATTACAATAAAACAAATTGAAATAGTCACTGGTCAACAAAATGTATGAGAAGTCTAAGAGGTCGATCTAGAGGTGGGTTTCTTCACATCTTAGCTCTGTCAGTAATATACGTATGTAGTTATTTCTCAATCATTTTATTTTTACTGGCTTTGTTTTCTTTTATCTCTATAAAGCACATCTGTGTATGCACTTTGCTATATAAATACACTTTAAAACATGTTCATATATGGCTACATTTGATCTTTGTAAAGATGAAAATCTTTAAAATGTACTGCTAAGTATTCTTTTCCAGTTAAGTCTTTCTCCTGCTGATGTACTAGGAAATAACTTCCCTCTTGAAATAAACACCTCTACCAATCTGGTGCCTTTCTGTAGTTGTCTTGGAGATGGAATGGAATCTGGTCAGACCTGTTCTGCTTCACTGTAGGTTGTCACCATGTCAACCTCACAAGTGAATAATGTGTAGAATGTGCAAGCAGGTGAATATCTGGAATCCTTTCCACTCACTGGGAGATTGATCTTGGATGACATGCAATCCGATCCTCTGTGCTCTAGCATGACAAGACTGCCAGAGATTTTTCTAAAATGCTCTCAGTGTTAGTAAGATATTCAGAATTTCCACTCTATGCCTGTGTTTCCTTGTGAGGTGGCAACCATGAAATGCCTACTTCTGTTATTTTGGTTTGAATAGGCCTGATTAATTCCTTATGACAAGAGAAATGGGGTGTTCATATTTAAAGATAAAAAGATATATATTTATACATAAAACATAGATAGATATAAATAGATAGATAGCTAGATAGATAGATTTGGTTAGTGTTTAAGGTAAGCCATCCATGGATTTTCTACTGAAGTGATTTCGGTTTTTATAGATAGACACATTCATCTCAAACACCTGGGCTATATGTAGTCCTCTTCCTAACCCGACCTGACTGGTAGATCATGTCATTTTTCACAGACTGACTAAATATGGACATATTTACTGTAAATACACACATATAAGATTAAAATAGTTCTGCAATTCTGAAGTTTTACTGTTGATGGCCACTAATGTCATGTTGAGAGTAAATAATGGTGAATAACAGCTTACGTGGTTTGTTTATACCCTACATTTATACACACAAGACACTTTGTAAGTATTTTTTTTTTTTGTCAAATAGGCCTATCTAATTCTTTTAACACACCAATCTTGTGATTCCATGCCGATGCAATTTATATTATGAAGTCATAAAGCCAGCCATAGTGATGAACATGTGTAACAAAATATTACACTCTGGCTTACAGTACAAAAACTGTGTCAGGTTTTTGAGGGTTGGCAGAAGTTTGGGTTGACAGGTAGGCTACAGCTTTCTGCCAGGTTTCGTCTACACCTTTCCACCGCTCTTGCCATTACCATGGAGATGACGCCGTGTAGAGGAGCTTGCAAGATGTCTCAGGTAAAGTGACATCTGTTTCAAGCTCTCAGATCAGGAGCAAGATTATTGTGTCAGTTGCAGAGGATGGATGGACAGAGAGATGGGAGAGGCTCTTACGTGCAAATGTGAACCATACCTTTACTTACAAATGTGAACAGCTGTTCCTAATTCTATAACCTGGAAAACGTGTTGAATTTTATTTCCTTTTCACAATGCAATTAGCAGGTATTGATAATAAGGATTTCTCCTCTGTAACACGTTAAAAGACACAAACACATATACATATACACAAACACATATAAATCACAAACATAAAAATAGTAATATCTTCCCTTTGTATAGAAAAAAGACAAAAGAACCAGTGAGGTTCTGAGTATAAAAAATGATAAACACAAAATAATTAATTACTTAATGGCATCAGGTCTATGAAGAATGCAGATCTTTTTATTATGCTTTAGCATTAAAGCTTCCTGCACTTTTTCTAGGCACCAGTGAATCCACTGAAGACCATCATACCTGTCAATGCCAGCAGAAATAAGGTGGTGGACAAGCAGCTAAACCTACTGGTATTTTCCTGGTGGCAGAAGCAGCAAGAGCAGATTCAGCATCTCAATGCAACCCCCTATAATCATGAACCACCCACATCTGCCACCCCTTATGCCAAGGAGACACAGTCAATGTTTACCAATGTCCACACCAACTCCCTCATCCCATTCTATAGTGCGGTGAAACCCACATGCGGTTATCGCTTCTCCAGAGACACTGACCACAAACGTAAGACCATGGGTATTCCTCCCAGCAACCCAGTCATGTGGAGAAATCATATTGCACCTGCAACTGCTCCGCAAAAACCTGCCACAAATTAAAGTCAAAAGACCTATTTGTTGATTGATTTGTTGATTTAGCCTAATGCCAGAATACAGTTCTGTCTCATGCCCTGCATGGTTGTTATAGCAGAAAGCAGGCTAAATTCTTATAAAGACTAAGATCTGACAGGAATTTTGTAAAGGTCCAAGTTGAGAATAATGCCAGAGCAGATGCTCTTGGCTATGCTCGTTGTTTATGCCGTTACTTCTTTAATGCAGTTCAGGTGTTTTGTGACACCTATTTACATCAACAGGTGGTTGCTACTATTACAAAACGCGCGTGAGGGGATTAGTGTTTCATTGGTTAGTTAAAGGAATCCCTCTCATCAGGACCCAGCACTTCTCTGTCGTAGCCTACCGGCTGAAGTGTTCAGTCGAGGGGATGGTGTGTTGTATTTTTTCTTTAACATTATAACTTTTTTATTATTTAGTATTTTTTAGTATTCCAATCCAAAAACAGCACAAATATGGGGAATAACGAGAGCACGTTGGATGAGCTTTACGCATGCGAAAGCCATCAATGGTACCGTAAATTTATGACGGAATGTCCGTCGGGACTTCTCACTTATTATGAATTCAAAAGATTTTTCGGACTGAAAAATTTGTCAGAAACTTCCAACGCATACGTCCAGACGATGTTTTCAACCTTTGACATGAATGACGTGAGTGCACTAGCCTATTTCTCTTTTGTTATTAGCCTATAGGCAAGTTAATATATTATTATCATAGGCTCCTATGATTTTCATAACTAGACTAGGCCTACTTTAGTTGTGCTCTTTAATTGACAACTTTAATAAATCTACAGGCCAATTTTGAGGCAATGTGGACTTGAACACTAATAGTCACATCATTTTTAATTCAAATGACCATAGCCTATAAAATTGTAATCGTCACAAGAAACAATGTTTGGCTAGTTCATTTCTTTTATAATATTTGTCATGATGTTCTGTCACACCCATGTTGACTGCTCTTGGCCTATGTTAGGCTATATTTTTCTAGTTTTGCATAATCAGAAAAAAATATTACGAAAATCTAATAGCAGACATAGCTTTTTGCTGGCTTAACTGTTCTGTCATTCAGAATTGTCCTATAAAAGGGACCGCCGTCGGGATTTTTAAAATAATACAGTAGCCTATTTGCCTACATTTTGGAACGGGGGCGATCAAGACCAGTATAGTTATATCTGGCAGGTAAACATTGCACTGCCTTAACGTCCTGACATGATCTCTGGATGGCGTTTCCTCACGTAGCACAACAGTGCTTGCAGGGTGAAGATTGAGGATAATTGACTAATGGCTAACGCCGTTAATTCGGATCAACCCGATGGCAATCGTGCGGAGGCGCAACAGCAGCTTGTGTGCCGATCTCAATTGAGATTATACATAAGACCTGTTCGCCAATAGTCTCTATATCATTCTGACGCACTTTCACGACAATTGTTGACTTTAAGAATCCTTTGTACACCTGGCATTACGCTCTATTATCTATTTGCTTGCTTTCCGCTATAATTGTACATGTTTTGGTGTGATGTGTTTTACAAATTGCCACTATGGCATTATGTTCTGAGATGTGTATTTATTCCAAGTAATTTTTTTTTTTTTTAAATCTTGAAACAATTGTGTGACATTTTGCTGGGACATAGAAGGACCAAGAGATGAGTTATATATGGTTAAATAAGCAGGTTATTAGGACCACATGCAGCAGTCAGTTAAGCCATTTAGTCACTTGGCCTGGAAGATGGGTCATGTGTGACCCTTATCCTGCTAATGTACTGACCCGCCCACCACATATGGTCAAAGATAGTCTTGGACAAGCACAAGATTTTGTAACAAGACTAAATGTGCTACACAGATAAGGAACTATTTCCCAAAGACAATGTTTTAATTGTTTTACAGTTTCCAAAATGATACTGTACATACTGCATATGGCATGTGATTTATCATTGTAAAGACTTTTTGTGGTTCCATATTGTGAAAATGTGTGCAGATGGTCCTCACTTGCCAGCTGAAAAAAAAAACAGGTTAACATAAAGTGTATGCACAGTTTAGTCAACCAGGCAGTGGCGTAACGCAAGTACTTGAGGCCCCCCTGCATACACGCCCCCCAACCAACACAGAAGGGGTGTGAATCTTCATAACCGAAGCGATGCGATACATATCTCGATAACCTCGACTCGATTAACGATTCACATGAGCAATCAGCACATTCAGCAATAGGCCTAAGATACTACGATTTTCCCACCTACTAGTGCGACACAGTACATATGGATTTAACACAATGCGATACAGTGCGATATGATACAATACGATGCAATGCAGAAGAATAGTATAGGCTACTATTGCAAATATAGTAAGGACTTGTTCTTAATTTCTTGGCCTGCAGTGTGAATCACACTTTTAACAGGGACAATTACTGGAAGCAGTTGTGGCTTTTGGCAGTTACAACTATGTAATGTAAACGTTGAGTACAGAGTTCAGAAGACTCATGAAAAATGGTTTTGGGAACGCTCACATAAAAGTAAACTACTTCAGATATCCTAAGATGCGCAGTGTACGTTATCGGGAAACCGGGCCCAGGGTACTCTCCATTACTATGGTGTGTTGTGTTTTAAACTATAAACGAATGTGGGATACTGTTAGTTCACTTACCAGGTGTTTTAGTGGCATTAAAGTTAGTGCTCTATTCACACCATATCACCGCTTCAGATGAGAAAATAGGTTGTACTCCTTGTATGTTTAATCGCGGCACAGCACATTTTACATGTTGCATTGGATTTCTCCATCAGTCATTGTTGTCTATGTCTGTGAAGTTGTCTATGTTCATATGCAGCCTACCGATGCAACGGATGCATCCCTAACGCACACAACCACACACCCCATGTTAATGTTAAAAAAATTAATGCATATCCTAGACAGATTTTTTGTTCTGCCGTTTCTGAGCACCACTTTTATGTCTGGTGGGTTTCATTCTTATTGTTGGCTAATGTTAATATGTTGACTGCTGTTTGACTTTCACATTGATAGATGTGTGTGGAGTCACCTTTGCCTTGCGGGGGCTGCAGTGGTGAACTTTACGCCACTGGAACCAGGGTACATTCTCTTGATGTAAAATGACAGCTCAAAGCTTCTGTCAAATGCACCGTAGAACTGTGCAGAGGCCCTTGAAAGACAACTGCTGATTGAGCTTGGTCTGTAATCTATTTTTAATGTTATAGTCTGAACTTGACAGGTTACCAATTTTGTGCTTTTTTTTTTGCTCTATGTAGGATGGTTATATTGACTTCATGGAATATGTAGCAGCTCTGAGTTTGGTGCTGAAAGCAAATGTTGACCAGAAACTACGCTGGTACTTCAAACTATATGATGTTGATGGCAGTGGTTGCATTGACCGTGATGAACTGCTTCAAATCATTAGGGTAAGGCTGGCCTTATTGATGGCATTCATAAAAAATGAGCATAGTAGGCCTGATTCTGATGACAAATATGTAACAAAATAACTGTTAAACGTTTCTTTGACTGTCTAAAGTGGTGCCTTTATACCAAGTAATTAATATATTACTATATGTTAGAAATAGTATTATAGTATGTAGAAATAGTATATATTTTATATTATGTCATCAGAACATACACCACTGTAACATTACATTTATGTTACTGATTTTACACTGCCACCTACTGGCATGGTTTGGAAAACACTTGAGTCGATGATAAATTAATTGTTTATTGTGTAGATTAGGCATGACTAACTGAGTAACTTGTTGACATTCATGTTTTTTTGTTGTTGGTTTGTTGACAATTAAAAATTAAAAAGAAAATCGATACCTCAATTTCCTTCATTGTACTCCCCTCATCAACAAGAATTCAGTAAGAATTTAATATTGAGTAATACTTTGTCTTTAATTTTGGCAGTCAATACGTGCAATCAGTGGAGTAGATAATGACATGTCTGATGAAGACTTCACCAACATGGTGTTTGACAAAATTGACATCAATGGCGATGGTAAGTATGTATATTTTGTAAAAAAAAAAAAAAAAAATTTCTGTAAATGTTTTGTATTTTTGTATTTTATTCAAAGGAATAGAAATCAATAAAACAATAAAACCGGGTTAATTTATAGGCTATATATAGGCCGGTAAAGTAGCCTATAAAAAAGTACATCTGGACTTTACTTTTACAGTTGCATACATGCCAGTTCATCTTTCTCCTTCTTTTTTGTTCCTCTCTATTTGTGTGTGTGTGTGTGTGTGTGTGTCTGTCTGTCTGTCTGTTTGTTTGTTGTTGTCAGGTGAACTTTCCTTTGAGGAGTTCATGGAGGGCATCCAAAATGATGAGATGCTTCTGGAGAAATTCACCCAAAGTTTGGATCTCTCACACATTGTTGGCAAGATATATGGGGAGGTTGCAAATTCATAGACCATACAGCCAAAGGGAAACAAGAGTGCCTGTATATGTATGTGTGGGTGAGGGGTTAATAAATTAGGGCCAAATGATTTTGACAACAACTAAATTGTCAACAGGTATTATCTCACATGCATTTTTATTTAATGCAGTTTTTATGTAACCACTTTAAACTGTGAACAAAATACTTCAGCAACTTTAGACACACGTCTGAGATACACTGCTCCTTTAATTTATCACCATAGACAGTCAAGTGCACTTACCTCTGTTGAAGTTGTAGATATGTAGATAGTTATCCACTTACTGAGGCAGAAACCCACAATTTAATTCCTAAATATTTGAAAGCCTTATTATCTGAGCAAGGAATGCACATATTGGTGTCATGATCTCTAAACATGTCTGCACATTTCAAGGTTCCCTATGAGATTCTGCAGGATTTTAGTTTGATTTATTTTTTGTCTCAAATTGTAGGCATCTTCCCATGGCTTGCTGTCTGCCCCCTGAATACATTGTGAAAAAAATAGGGGCTGTAATACTCAAACACTGAGTGCATTAAAACATTACAAACCACAGCCAACCAATTGGCAACAAGATGGTTAGGGATGCACATTAACCCCCCCCCAACCATCTTTTTGCTGATTGGTTGACTGTGTTTTGTAATGTTTTGGTGCATATCCTGTGCCCCTATAGTGTTTATTTGAAGATTATTTTCTGTTTTTGGAGTTGGACAGAATTGGGTCAAGGTGTGATTATCCACAGTTATCCAAGACTATCCAAAGGTCTGTATAGCAGCCTAACTATTGTGATGGTCCCTCCTGACCTGCCTGGTTGACCTGAGGATTTGAACAGCCCTCAACTGCCTGCAGTCAAACTGGTAGACATAAGCTACTGTATGTCGGTGTCTCAAGCTCAATGTCTAAAAAGAATTGGATTTGAAAACTCCATCTCATTTAGACTAAACTTTACGAAAGGCAGTCAGGGCACCTCAGGAAGAAGGTTGGTCTGCACGCTGCACATTATCTCCAAAAAAACGTTATTAATTTTAAAACATGCAAAAGTCAGGGCACCTCAACCACAACACAGCAGTGGAAAATACTGAACAACATATTACCTTTAAAAGTATTAGAATACTGTTTCAAAAACACTTGAACAGCAATAAAATAAAAAGTACAATTTTCTATAGGCTACACTGTGCACTGTGTGTCAAACAACAGGTCTTTCCAAGTTGCAATGGTCTTTCACATGTACATGTAGCCTACTTTGTTCAATAATTGTTAAATTATTTTAGGTTGTATTATAAAGAAAATAAAAGTCTTTGATATAAAACATAGCCTAGTGCATTTTCTTTGTGATGAGATGTTTTATTTCAATAAAGATAGACCGCTGACTTTTGGGGATCAAAGTAGTTTCAGGGCGTGGTCACAACTGTTTAAGTGGCACATGAATAAAATAAATCTGGGAATCTAGAGTCGTTTCTTTTATGCAAATAGACAACATGTCATAGCTACAAATGTCTAATGTTTTGTCTGTAGGCAAAAATGGCTTCTGCATTACAGCCTAATGTTGGCTAAACTGCAGCCTATCCATACTATAGACTGTACAAGATAAGTAGCCTACATTCGATTATTCTCGCAAACTTAAACCTGTATCTCCACTAAAGCAAAATCCTTTCCGACTACAGTTAGGCCTGCTAATTTTTATTTCACACAAACTGAGGAATGATGTGTCTGAAACATTTTTATATAGCCTAGGCCTGGTCTAAGCCTACATTGGGCTATTCCTAGCTGGTCTCATTCTTATTCTCATTTTCTCTCAGTTTCATCTTAAGAGAATCATATGGCGAACAAAAAAAAGAAAAAACATGAACGTAAGAGCAACTGCATTTGTTCACAGCTGTATAGGTGTGTCACATTGAAACGCATATTACGTCATGCCTACCTGAGTTTCGGGAAGAAGAGGAGGAGGAATAGGTGGCCTGCCCGCTGTCACCTCGGCCACAGTTTAGAAACCTTGAAACACACTGATAGCAGCACCCTAAATTTTGGATTACGCATAAGCATTCGAAAGTGCAAACATAGTCTACATAGCCAAGGTTTACACATTTTAATTTAGAGCAGCACCGAGAACAAGTTACTGGATTTCAACGAGTGCTTCCTGGTCTGCGACGACTTCAGGTAAGTTAACGTTAAGTTGTTTCGAGTGTGGGGCTGCAGGTGAAACGCCGACTGAAAACATTTGTAGTTCACTTTAGGGGTTTCTGTGTGAGAAATCATGTTCTTCTGTTTGATTCTGACTTCATCATATTTCCAAGACCTTTAGGCTAGACATTTGATGTTCTCACTTTTTACCTTTTCAGAAAGTTAGTCTCCCCTCCACAAATTGTTTCACAAAACCATTCTAACCTAACAGGCTACTGTCCTTCAAGATCGAGTAGCAAAGGATTAACCTAACGTTAGGCCCAGTTTAACTTTTAAGTGTAGGCTAGGCCCATTTTCCGATATCACTGGTTAACTAAAATGCGTCTGAGTTCTGTTAGATATGGGTTGGTCAATGGACACATGTTGAACCGTTAGCACAGAGTAGCCTAGTCTTTTTGGTCAAAATGGACAACCTAAGTAACGTTAGATAGCCTACATTTAGACTAGTTAATTCGCCTAGGCCTACTGTTAGGTGTTGTTCAGCAACAAAGTAGCCTAACGTTAAATTAGTTACCAACACTCAAAAAACACAGTTATTACCAAAGGAGCTCTGCAAAGGGAGTATAACGTTGAAGAGACTGACAACAGAGTTTTTTTTTTTTTTTTTTTTTTACACAACTTTAAATTTTCATTGATTTCTTGTTAATGTAAACGCTGTCATCTTTTTAAGTAATTTCAGGCGCCATGCCTTAGTTTGCTGCATGAAGTTCACTTGATGGTGTAGGCTATCTGTGGCGCGCTCGGGCGTGTAAAGAACCGTAGACTGTAAAGAACGAAAGGAAGGAAATGGAAGAAAGGAAATATTTGTTTACAGCGGATACGTTACGTCAGTGACACAGAATGTGTGTGGGAAATGTAGCGACAAATTTATTGCCAAAGTAGTTTTCTACATATTAGCCTAGGCTATATAGGCATACGACTATTTTATTAGGCCTTGTTAATATTTTCCCGCATGTGCTGATGTGCGAATATAGAATTTGAAATCAGCTTGCCTCGAAAGCTTCTGTTTATTTTTCATTCACTGCAAGAGTCAACTGTTTTATTGCATTCATGCTTCTATAAGAGTTGGAAAGGTGCAAAATCCTCCAAGTCCATTTGTAGAGAATTTACATATACTTATATAATTTGATAATAATTTGACTTTATTATCCATGTTTATAGTCCAAGTTGGATTTTTGGTTTGATTTGTTTTTAATATAAAAAAAATGCAGTTTAATACTTATTATACATCTATTTTATACATATAAGTATGGCCTACGTATTTTTTTTGCGCATTTCTGAAAATGGACTTTGCTTGTTCTTCATATGTTTTGCATAAATTTCTTCAATACAGGAAGATATGTCTGGTCAGCCAAGGCGCGTGCGGCTAAAGCCCTGGCTTGTGGCACAGGTAGACAGTGGCAACTACCCTGGTCTAGTATGGATGGATCGTGACATAAGACGCTTTCAGATTCCATGGAAACATGCCACCCGGCACACCCCCCAACATGAAGAAGAGAACACCATCTTTAAGGTATGGCCTGGTCAAGGTGCCCTCTTACAGTGTTTTACTGAGATTTAATGTCATACCATAAGTAAATAAAAACGCCTAAGCTTTTTAAGGAGTTTCAAAGCTGTTTACAGTGTACCCTCTGCTTCCACTTGAAAGTGGTCCTTTAGCAGAGGTAAGTAAATGAGAGCACCATGGTTTGTTTTTTTTTTAGTTTTAGTTTTTAGTTATAGTTTGATGCGCTATAACCAAAATATGTACAGATGCAAATGAGAAAAAGCCAAATTCAGCATTTCCTTTTTGATCCTTTTTATTTTTTATTTTACTTATTTACCTTCATTGTAAGGCAGTTATTGACCTAGGTGTAGTTGATGTGATGGTTACACAAGAAATTGTGATAAATCACAAATGAATTTTCTTCTTAAAGGTTGCTGAGGTGTGCATTATGCTAAAGCAGATTTTTTTAAAAAAAAGAGAAAAAAAAGAACTTTTTTTCCTAAGCGAATAGAGACTCGTATCAATCAATCTCGTATCAATAATTATTTACTTAAAGAGGCAAAATATAATATGATCCGCACAGCTATTGTGTCTGTGTGATGCTCCCCCCCATATCCACTGTTTTATATCTCTATGTAACTGTCATGCATAATACTTTATATTGTAAGTAAGAAATATATTATATTGTATTGTAAGAAATGTTCAAAATGTGTGTGTGTGTGTGTGTGTGTGTGTGTGTGATATGCATGTATATAAAATTTCTCCTTTGTGTAAATTGGCAGGCTTGGGCAGTAGAGACCGGAAAATTTCAGGAGGGTGTGGATGAGCCAGACCCAGCCAAGTGGAAGGCACAGCTGCGATGTGCCCTCAATAAAAGTCGTGAATTCAACCTTATATATGATGGCACCAAAGAGGTGCCCATGAACCCACTGAAGATCTATGATGTCTGTGACATTCCGCAGCCTCCTAGCAACCCTGGTGAGGAGATAAGAGTTTAGTTGGGCTTTCCTAATTTAGTTATGGGAAAACAATATCTGTTAAGGACTATTTGAAAAACATTGAAAAGTCTAGTAGGTCTTTTTTTAATATAACATTCATTTTTGCATGTTGGAGCACACATATGCATGCATTTGGCCATTTGCATTTATTGTAAGTAATCAAAGGTCCCAACTCCTAACAAACAAGTGTTGTTGAGGGTCATTGCAAGTGTACTAGGTCAGTTATCAGATGTCTGCATTGTTCACACATTGTTAGCATAGTGACCTTTAAATCCTGTGGAATTTAACCGCAGGTTCCACAGGTTCTGTGCCTTGGGAGGATGATGCTGATGGAGACGATGACACTCCTGAAACACCAGAACCTCTACCTCCCTACCCAAAGCAAAATGGTACATGCAAACACTTATTAAAGACACTGTGAGTTTAATTGAATAGTGTTAGATAACTGTCTTCA
>JAGFZM010000602.1:512981-542835 GCA_017657215.1 Limnothrissa miodon
GTGTGTGTGTGTGTATGTGTGCCTGCCTGTATTTTGCAGTGGTGCATTAAAAACAGGATGCAGCACACAGTACTGCACTTTGAGTTAAAGCATGACGCTGAGAAGACATCTGTCTGAAACCACATGTTTCCTTCCAAGAATCTTAAACTGGCAAACTGTGTCAGTTTGAGCTCTGCACGGGAGCTGATAACAGTTTATCCAACAACCTAGTCTCCCTGAAGTTTTGTTTTTGTGTCTGTGAGTCAGCCCACAGCCCACTAAACAATGGTTATAGTGTTAATTGTTTCACAATAGATTAATGCCTTCCAACAAAGCAGTCTTAGGTCTATGTTATAAAGTGCACTATACTTGTGCCTGTTGGTGTGTTGTCTGTGTAACCTTCCCTGAAGGCATGTGTATATGTACGGTACATGTAGAAATTGTATCAAAGTTAAGTGAAGAGAGGAAAAGAAAAAAAATAAGTTAAATCTAGATTTGTATTTACCCTCCACATTTTGTCAAAATAGGTCAGTAAGGTAGAGGTTTCCTGTTGAAGAAGAGCCAGTTTCTGTTTGAGAGACTCCTCCCTCCACAGTGCCTCCTAGGGGCCATAGACAAAATGAAGGGCTTTTGAAGGTTTTTTGAAGATTTATTAAAGGTTTTTCATTTCCATTCATGAAATTTAAATTTGGTCTCAAAGAAACAATGATTACCTTTAAATACCCCCCAAGCTGAATGAGATCCTGTAAGAACAGAGAACGTGAAAAAAGGGAGTTTGGTAAGGAAAATTCATAATGCTTAGATTGCACATTGCCACACACACACACGCACACACACACACACAAACACACACACACACAAATCTCCTGTATGGTATATGTGCAGAAAAGGAGACCTTTAATTAACAGAATGTTGATGGGAGAAACTGCCAAAAAGAGAAAAGAGAAGAAAATTCAGCAGTCTAACAATGCATTTGTATGTCCCTTATTTGTTTGTCAAAAAACATGATATGATTTTGGACATGTTTGGACAATTTCTCTTTGCCTAGAACAGGTCAGTACATTGCTATGTTGAATGCCATAAAGGTCGTAGTCAAGAATTAACTGGATACACTCATACATCTTCTGACAGGTCAGAGATTTTTTTTTTTAAAGACATGAAATTGCCCATTTCTTTACATTATGCTTATGTAAGTTAATTAATTGTTTATTGCATATTTGGATAAAAGCATTTGCTAAGAATCCAATCAATAAATATAGAAAACAGCTCTACACCTCTTTATCCTTTACTCACATTAAGGCACATCAAAGAATGAACAAAAGAGTGAGAGAGGCTATAAAGGAAAATATGTACCTATGCACTTTCAAAAAACATAACTTAATTCTATATAAATGCATGAGTTCTATATTTGTTTCTCCAAGGCCATGGTGAGAATGTTGCCAACAGAATAGAGTTAAGTCACTTAAGGCTAGCTATCTTGTAAAACTAGCCTATGCCACTTCCCAAATTCAATGTTATTATTCAGAAAGCTGAATAATAACAGAAAACTAGAGGTTGTAAGGATTCTAAAAATGTAAACATTTCAAAATGTATTTGTTTTTTAAAGGGTTCAGTTGGATTTAGGCAGCCTTCCTCTGAATTATGAACCAATGAGACTATCATTACTATAGGAAAAACTTGTGTTCCATTTGAGACTGGCAACATTGCAAATAAAAACCAAGAGCATTCCATTTGTATTCTTTCTGCTAATTAGCTTTTACATTGATTAACAATTTTATTGAGACCGCTAAGAGAAAACTATGAGCTAACTACAAAATGAACCCTGAACTGGCTGGGAACATGGAGAACTTATTTGTTAGACTTATATTCGATAGTAAACTATACTGTAACTACACTGTACAACTAATACCTGCCTATTATTAGTTTAGTCTATTGTACTAAATAAAAGTAGATGTTCAACAGAAAAAGTGACCCTCCTGAAACCAACATTCTTTTGGGACTTTTCATCATTTGTGCACAGAGGAAACTCCTCACCTCTTCCTTCATGGTTACATAACCACACCTAGAAAAGGCAGGAAGTGTCTATGGTCAGCCAGGGAAAAGGCATTGAATCAATCAATCAGTGATAATTGTGTCAAACATTTAAAAGTTTGTGTAGTATACGATTAAGTGGTAAGCCTATCTGTAATGCTGTTCTGTGCCTTACTCGGTCTGGCAGCTGAAGTCGCTCATGCTGACGGCCTTGCTCCATTTGTTGTTTTGAACTGTGATGGGAAGAGTATTGAGTATTCTCAGAAAAAGATTTTAATAATTTTCAGATTTAATTTTTGCCTTAAACTCAACCTATATACATAATATATATTCAGTATAAAAATATTGTAGACTACTGTAGCCTTTCCAAATAGCTCATATGGACTATAAGCAAAGACAATCGAGGGGCCCCACATGAGAATGTGGGCTTACCTAAGGAACCAAGCATCAAACCATACTGTATACTGGAACTGCATGTCCTACCTCCAGTGCTGGATGGGATGTCAGCAGTACTGGTTGGCATTTCTGCATCATGTTCTGGCTTTGAACTTGTTGATGCCTAAAAAAAGTCAATCATAAACTAAATGCACACTGGTAGCCTACAAAACAAAAAGGCTTTATACAGGGACAGAGCAGATGGGATTGAGTTTGATACTTTGATCCAATCTGCATACAATTAGGCTTTAATTAAGACAATTAAAACTTGATTCAAACTACAGACTTTCAACTTTTTTTTTCTTTCTTTTTTTTTTTTTTTAACATAGGCTATGCTCATTAAAATTAAGCTTCATCTGGGTAAAGGTTCCCAGGTTGCACTTAAGGCTAGAAACCGGTCCTGGTAATTACCTGTAGGTTACAATCTACATTTTACAGTTTGAAACAGCTGACCTCTGCATTGAAGGCATTGATGTCTGGCCAAATTATTCCCAAATCCTGTGACGACACCAATGACTGCCTGTGGATCAACGGCACTTTGCGTCTGTTCCCCCTCAGAGTCACTTTCTCTTTATGAGTTGCTTCCTTCCCGCCGACGGTAAGTGCAGTCTCGCAGCTAATTTTTCTTCTTTTCTGGAACTCCCTCTGTCTTTTCCTCCGCATGATGCTTTTCCACTCAGACTCCTGTGGAGTCCCCGGACTGCGACAGGTCGTGACGTTGTTGCGATCCCGTAGGCACTCGTGTTTCGCGGCCCGGTGCTCCAGCTTTTGGTCATAGCTCTCCGTTCGAAGTTGGCGCTTCACTATGTTGTCAATTTCCATTTCGTTTTGATTTCCGTCTCAGTTAATGTTACAGAGACAATGGTTAACTTACATTAATCTGCAGGAGATAAACAGAGATGTCAGTAAATGGCTTAATAAAACTCATTCATTCATTCCATTCCATTACTCCAATGCATCACAGAAAACAACAAGAGGAATTCCTTTCCCATTCATATAAATCAAAATTCATACTCACTCAGAGACCATAATCATTTTTAGCATTACAAGCAAGTTATGAATGAATCGTATAGGCCTAAGCTCTGCAGGTCTTCTCATCAACACTGATGTGGTTTTATGACTCAAGAAAAACATATTAAGTAGGCTACCTGCAAGGAGAATATGCATTCAACTGTGGCTATTATCTACAGCTGTGGGTGCTTAGCAGCCAAGTGTGGGCGCTAGGCAAAATGACCGCCCACACTGTACTTCTTAGCACATCTGTGCTCACATTATGCAAACCCAGAGAAATTTCTTTTGAGGAAAATATTTTTAAAGTAACCCTACCTTCAAATGCAAGGTTCTTAGAGAGAACTGTCCAAAAGTGACAAAATAAAGGCCTCTGGCTTCAGGCCTATACCATCTCCCTCAGCTGATGGGGTTACCGCTCTCACACTCTCTGATCTCTGGAAGAGCTGCCTCGACCTTACCCAACCGTTGGTTCTGGCTGTTGTTGCTCTCAACAGGAAACAAAGAGAGACACACACAACCACAGCAGAAATAGGCCTAAACACACACACACACACACACACACACACACACACACACACAGCACTTCCGCCTCTCACAAGCACCAATACTTCTATCACTTTTACAGACCAACCCTTTCACAGATACGCCTCTCTCAGCTACCGATGACACCCATGGTTGAGGTGTTCAGGGAGAAAAACAGGAACTAAGAGATTTCTGTTACTTCCCATGAAATTATTGAGTCAATTAGTGTTGATTTGGATCAAGAATTAAACCGTTTTATTGAAGTCATTGCCTGTGGGAAATCATGTTTTCTTATACAGTGACTCAAAAAGACTCCTTGAGAGACCTGGAAACAATAACCTGATCAGACAGTGCTATAGTGGTAGTTTGCACTGAAGTAAAGCCCAAGGCCAATAGTGAGCTATTGGACGGTGAATGCCAAAAGGGTTCAGAGGATCACAGTCCTAAAGGGGTTCTTGTTGTAGTTCACTTCCTGTTAAACAAACCACACACCTCATTACAGCCACACAAGATAGTTTGACTGAGTGGGCTGGTTGAGTAAGTCTATCACATTATGTCTTTCACACAGACAGATGTGTGTCACTTTTATAAAAAATTAGATTCAGTTACATCTCATTATGTCACACTACATTATGACAAATGTCATGGCTTTGGAAATATAATAATTTCCTTCAGATAACCCTAAAAGTTTGTTTTAAAATATGTGAAACAGTTACAATAATACTAATGAGATGCAATTCCTAAATGAATTACTAGTGCATAAAACTGTTGGAGAACATTTATTTTGAAAGAAAAAAAACTGTTGAACAGGAAGTGCAATTTTGGGTGAATCAGACGTGCTTAAAACTTGGTCATTTGATTTTTCTGAGCATTCTTGGTGTTTGCTATGTTTGTTGTTAGATTGTCATTGTGGAAGTTTGGAAGTGGTTTCTAGGCTGCTACTAGAGTATCAGAGCCAATTTCTAAATGTTTTAAGGACTTCTGAAAGAGAATGAAGAATATGAATTATTTAACTTTTGAGGTAAAATCTCTATCAATCCCTCAAACACAATACCAGGATTTTGTTAATGATATGCAATGCAAACTATGTCATTTGACTGTCTAGCCCTATAGATATTCAATTGATTTTGGATTTGTCCGCGATCACCCCCAGGTGAACTGCAGTCATATTGAATTGTCCCTGAAAATTAGGCCTAGAATTGATCCTTGGGGAACACCACCGGTCAGGGACACTGGTGTTGATGTGCAATTTCCAATGGCAGCCCAGCCCCTGTTTTGTAGGTAGGACTTTAACCAGTTTATGACTATACCCCTAGTGGTGTATGGTTGTCAACCTTGTTGACTGCTGCACTGAAGTCTAATTAGGTATCAAAGTTGTTCTTTTTGAACACTGCTCATTTCAGGAACTTTCCAGTATGTAGTGATGTTTTTATTTTGTGAGTGACTGACTAAAAAGCTAGTAGACAGACTGTTGGGATGTGTCAAAACTGAGATTATGAATAGTTTAGTCTCAAATGAACTCAAATGAGTCCATTTTGTCAGACAGGTCTATATTTCAAAAATATCATTGTAATGTGTTAAATTGCTCTAAGTCCATGTTCATGATCTTTGGCCAGATTGGGCTTAAAAAAGGGGTACAGTAGCAATCCTTGTGTCCTTGTGAACAAGTGAGTGAAATTAGTTGATTGACAGACTGACAGTAGTGACGAAAGTAATGAACTTTATCCCAATGCCTGATATAACTGTACATCAGCAGAGTATGATGGGCATAGTGCTCTGTACTAGCTAATTTTATTGTCCAGGTGACTCTACAATGGCAATAAGAAGAAGTGAAAGTCTTAAAACTTTGCCAGTCCTGTGTGGAGAGAGGCTTACAAGTTATGGTTATCATATGACTTTCAAAAGCTAATAAACAAATTTACTGTTATCAACAACTAATAAAAAAAGAAATTACTTAAAGTGACAATAAACAGCCTACTTAAATGGACACTGTGATGAACTCATATGTGTAGTAGAAGATGGGCTTCAAGGTAAGGTTGTTTCCTATAGAACCTTGTATATAGCTCAGGGTCTGTCTGTAAACCTTTGAGCAGACACACCTACGGACCCTTCCCAGTTGTTTGGAAGAAGAGAAAATTACACTTTTATGAAGTGTTAATATACCACAGGTCAAAAACAGTCACTAAGACTAAGAGTACCTCAAGGCATCTCTCTCTCTCTCTCACTCTCTCTCTCTCTCTCTCTCTCTCTCTCTCTCTCTCTCTCTCTCTCTCTCTCTCTTCCTCCTACTGTGCCCCAGGATCTTTCGTTGGACTTTGTGCCGTTATGTAATGAGGAAGTCATCCTGTCCACAGTATTCCATATTTATTCAGAGCATGGATCTATAAGGGAGAGACTTCGGAAAGATGATGTGAGGATACATAAAAGATCACACGGAAAAGAACAAGTGGACAAAGGTAGGCCCAAAGGTACCTTAGCTTGTAAATCGTCAAAATGTTGTTTGTTGTTTCCTCTTTCTTTTGATAACTATGTATTTATTGATTGATTGATTACAAATTTTACATTTCATACTCAGAAACTGTAAAGACATCGTCTACCGATTCTGTATTTGTATAAAGCAATATAGGTGTGAGCAGGTATATTTGTTGCACTTTAAATCAGGTGGAATGAATTGCTTTTTACGGTATTATTTTACAGTGAAAAAAGCACAACCTGATAACAGTGTGTCTGGTCATTGCCATTGTGGTTCTCATTCTCTCTCATTATTTTAACCAGAAACCTTACTCAAGGTGAAGCCCATTGTAGAGAACACAGGTGATCTTGGGGCTGGTCTGAGATATTTTTATGACACCATAAAAAATGCGTCCTTTGGATAATATCTATTTCGGCTTGTTGCTAGGTGGTGGTTCAGAACTAATAAAGAACATTGTGTATTCATTAACATAATGATCCTGAATCTGAATGCATGATTTTATGAATCTGGGATTCGGGCCTCAAAAACGTCTGATGGTTGTGTGGTTGATTCCTGGTGGTTGTTGAATACATTCTTTAAAGTAACATAGCCTAAGCTAATGCTGAAAACGATATTCCTATTTCAGCTGTCAACAATAAGGTTTGCTTGATATGGATTATTTGAAAACCTAATGTATGTCCTAAAGTCTCACCCTAAAGCCAAATAGCAGGATGTGGTCAAAGGTGAAAAAACGAATGAAATCCTGTCAAATATATTTGTTAAACCCTTTCTAAGGGTGAGGCAGTGTGAAGCAGACTAAATGATTAACCAAGTTACAACAGTTACAGTTACAACTTCAAAAAAAACATCACATGAGAAAAAAAGGAAAAGAACCTTCATGTAGGTTTTTTTCTGTGTCCTTATTTGACCCAGTCAATATGAATAGTTCATAATATAGCTTAAAATTTTGCCCATTATATATCACATAATGGACTCTCTTATACTATGTGACCATGACCAATGACGGCCCATTGAAATGTATACACAACAGTGTAGAGGAAAATTAGGGCTTGCAGAATCTTTGAAGTGACTACTAATTTTCTCTGATGTTTCCATTCATGGGAGTCTCTTTCTCTTAAATCAGACATTTGACGATAGAGGGTCCAAGATGTACCAGAGCAGTGATCCTTACAGCTTTGAGATCAGCAGTTATGCTGATTCCATCCTATCCAAGTAAGCATGGGATGCTATCCTTTTCCAGTTTAAGCTGATTGTCAGTATTTCAGTTTTTAAAATTCCTGTCTTATTTTCTGCAGTGGATTCTCAGTTGAGACTTCCTCACAAAAGTCAAACATGTCAAGACCAAGCGGAAGGTCCATATACTGTGAGTAAGCTAGTGCTCAAAACCACCTAATTTGTGACTCTAATGACTATTCCAGCTTTTATTGTACATTGATATTAGGCTATTAGTTACAATTATTAATATTCTATTATTACAACACCATATATACTAATTTTACATACATAAATACAGTGTTCATCTTTTGAAAATGAAACCATCTTTTGTACTATCTAAAAAAATGAACTGTGAGCTCTGTGTTTTCTGAGCAGTGCAGAGAAAAGAATATGTAGAAAACATCAACCAAGAGATGGGGCGCTTCCAGTATAGAGTTGAGGTACTGAACTGAAATCATAATCCATCACTGCCACTCACCCTACCCTGAGATGTCACCTAAAATAAGTAACTGAAACAAGTCGCTGTTCATTGATTCCCTTGTTTAGCACTTGTTTACCAGCGACGTGAATGGCCGGGATGTGAAGTTGGACGACTGCATTGATCAGTTAAAGCTGCTGGAGGCCATGGGTCGTGTGTGGGGTCAAGACATGATCCTACAGATGCGGAATGGCTCTTTTCAGCTCCTCGACATTGAGAGCAAGGTGAGGCGGATTCTCTTTCCTGCATTCTAATGCTCATTGCATTTCTTGAATGTTTTTTCCATTTCTTGGCATTTCTTGAATGTTTCTTCCGGTTGCTTCTTGAAGGGCCTACAATGCATTAACATCCTTTCAGGCCAGATTCTGTTCTTTTTGTCAATGTTACATCATTTTTCTGTTGGTGCTGCAGGAAACATCTAGAATGGGGAAAGATTTGAGTTTGACATCATCTTGTATGGCATCTTCCATGTATGAGTGAGTAAGTGTGTTCACATCTACTTTTCCTCCACCTCTCCCTCATCCTCTCTCATCAGGAGGAGCTAGAGAAGCATCCTATCAGCAATGTTTTGGATGTGCAGGCAGTTCTGGACAGCTGCAGTTATAACTCCCTGCTGGCTGTAGCCATTTGGGAGGATCACAAAAGAGGCACCAGCGTCTTCATGTTCCAGTGTGATTCCCTGAGGGTCCGTCAGTAGCATACAAACGGTCTTATCACTGACCATTTGAGCACTTGTTTCAACAAAATTCTGTGTCTTTAAGTGTGGTATTCCCTAGTGGTGTAAATCTTTTCTTTTTTCTTTTCGATTTAGGCTGATTATATCAAACGAGATCTAGACAAAACCATCAAAGGAATAAGAGATAACAGTGAAGATTACAGACAACCCAGGTGCATTTTCATTCAATCAGTTTTTGTTGTCATACACTTATTTTTATATTTTAAAATATACTTATTTGTATATTTTTACAATATACTTATTTGTATATTTTAGGAGAATTTATTAGTTTTCATTATATTTACTGTGATGGACATAAAATATGCCATATGCCACCAAGAGTTCAGGCTCACATGGTGAATCAAATTAAAAATGTTCATATGTCACCTCTAGCAGGGACTACACACAACCCATTATGGCTACTAAGGTGAATGGTGGTCCTCAAAGCAGTGGACTCCATATGGTGGGGTGGGATCGTCCAGAGGATCTTCCAGAGGATTATCCAGAAGATCCTCCAGAAGATCCTCCAATGGAATGGGCCACTCCAGACTATGGTGAGCAGGCTGATTAACACCTTATCTGGAAAATAGGACTATATTTTCTCTGACAAGCTGTTTGGTTTAGTCTCAGAAAAGGAGAGGAGGAGAGACAAAGAGAGAAAGGGAGAGAGAAAGAAAGAAAGAAAGAAAGAATAGAAAAGGCATATAGCTGTTATAAAGACTTATAAAACTTGAAGCTGAATGAAGACTTTAATATTAGTGAGTCAAACAACATGCAGTGAGTTTAGATGGCACAATAAAGGATTTATACAATTCTTGTGGGTGTAACGGTAAAAGTCTATGCTAAAACAGCTCTATGTTAAAACAGGTCAAGGGAACACATTTCATCCTGAAGACATAGCTAGGGGTCTGTTCCACTGAGATTATTTCTAATGAGGTAGAACTCAAAGCGTTGAGAACAACTCATAAGACTGAGAAAGACAACAGCAGAGACTTATGGTAAAGGGGTGGCACCACATGGTTGTTTTTTGTGTGTTGTCTGATAAAGCAGTTACCATGACTGGGTGGATATGTGATAATTATGATGGCGTAGGCTGTTTTGTTGACATGCTTATCTGGTTGGCATAGTGAAGGAGGGGCCCTCCTGATGTCACTGATGTGGTCTATCTTTGCAGATGATAGTCCACTGCCTACAGCCACACCTCCGTCCCCTGCCACAATGCCTGAACCAGTGCAAAGACCTCCAACACCCCGGGAGGCGCCACCCCCCTCACTGCCCAGGACTCCCACTCCAGCTCCCTACACAGAGAAGGAAAGAAATGTGGTCTGTGTTTCATTCACTTTCAGTCCTTGTCTTTCATGAACTTATTACTAAGATGGGCTTGATGAGCACTTAAGCTCTAAGCTTTGTCACAGCTGTCATGACCAGATTTGAGGACATGTACGTCTACACAATACACATCTCAGTTTCATTCATTTAATGTTTTTACATTTTACATTGTACTTTGAGTACTGCAATAGTGAAAGAGCCGGGCTCTAGTGGAGTGGGGCTGAAAAACATTAAGCTTAAATACACACGCACACACTGACAACTTTTCACCTTAGTACCTAAGTCACTGTCAGGTCACTGAGGGTGTGCTGTTTCTCTGTGTGCCCCCTACAGGACATCTTGAATCACTTGATTAATGACATTGAGGCTTTCATGGGCAGAGTGACTGCAGTTGCACCAGTGGAGAACAAGAAGAAGAAGAAGAAGAAAAAGGACAATAAAAACAAATTCATAGGTACAAAACTTTGACCACAAAAAGACACTTTCCTAAGGCAGAAGTCAGAATCCTGTCCTGTCTACCTTCTGACCTCATCCTCCATGTGTTTTTTTTTTTTCATGAAGCCATTAAAGACATGCCTCCACAGGAGGAGTTTGAGGTCTGTTTCCAGAAAATCAAGCAAGGTTTCAACATTCTGGTAGGTTCTATTGATGATAAACCTTTATAGTTTTGTTGCATTGTAGCTCCAGTCAACTCCCTTTCTTGCTTTCTTTCAATGGTAGGGAGAACTAAATGGGGAGATCAGTGACCCAAGCGCTCCCGACCTGGTTCATGTCTTCTTCTCCATACTCACTTACGTAAGTTAAGATGAACTTTTTGTTCTATTTTGGAGGTCAAAGTTTAAGGTCACTCTGGCTGTATGACCTCCCGTGTCACTCAAAGGCAATACCTTGAAAATATCCTGGGGCCTATTCTCCAAATTCAGTAAAAATAGTCTTGTGCCCTCTAACCAGAATGTAGGTCAAAGTTACTATGACAACATGTGTACCAAGAATCCTTGGGGCACAAATTTGTAATACACATTCATTTGAACAATGACCTTAATAGCTGTAAGCTTTGCATGCTTTGCACAGAATTTTCAACCCGAAACTACTAACATCAGAGTCTGAGGGGAGAGTGCCACAGTTGTCTGAGTAAGGTTAAAAAATATAGTAGATCTTATAACCTAATGTCAGATTGTATAACATTTATAGTTAATTCAAATCAAAAAAGGTGGCTGAATTGCAGTAGAGCTTATATATGGTATATATTTTTGGTCATTCTGCTATAGTTTGTTATGTTAACTGACACTTTTAACAACAGTGCAGCGTAGTGACTTCTGAGACGTGTTTGTGGTTACTTCTGCTGTAGCTGGTGAACTATTGCCCCGAGGAACTTCCCCCGTCCATTGTCGTGCCCCTTCTAAGTCCAGAGAGCATCCGGCTCATGAGCGAGGAGGCCGCAGTGGAGGAGGACCAGTTCTGGCAGACGCTCGGAGACGCCTGGAACATCCCCAGGTAGACAAGACAATATCAGCTGCTGGTGCTCAGTGGAGAAGATGAATCAGATTTAGACTGGTCATCTTGTAGATCATTTTCCCTTGGTGATAAAAAAATTATGGGTAGCAAATAAAATCTCCATGATGACAAGGATCAGGTTGATAACGATCATAGACAGGGAATGCCTTCCTTGGCTCTAGGTAGGCAGGAACACATGCCAGAGAAATCAGTGCTTAAAGTTCACGACTAATCACGACTTGCCATCATGCAGGTGCTTGTACTTGGCTCTGTGCTGGTGTAGGTGTGCGTGTGTACCAGATGGGCTGCTATCTGGTGGACCCTCTGAACTGAAGACAGCCTACAGTGTGCTGTTCTGAGGTGTAGAGAGTTTTTCCTCACAATTGAAAGGACCTATAAACAACACTTGTATATGGTTTAAATTCAAAACAGGTGTACAGTTGATTTTTTCCATAGGAATTTTGTATTTGCCTGCCTGCAACATTTTCATTTGTCATTTATCCAGCACGCAGTGGCCAGATGATGATGAGGAGATTCCCGAGTACTTCCCGGAGTTTGATGACGGCTGGGTGCCCCCAGACATTACACCTGAGTATCAGCCACAGACGCCGCAGAGCCAGCCAGTCAGCAGACAATCCAGCCAGCGGCCCAAGACGGAGCCTCCCGTGCTGGCCAAAAAGCAGCCGAGCACAGGCAAGCAAACCCAGGTATTCAGAAAGCCCTGTAACACTCACAAATGCAAATGCATCACACATACTGTATGTGCCACACTCCCTGACACCCCAGGGGGAGTCTCCCCAATGCAGCCCAGACATCAGGCGAGAACACTAAAGCAAACAGGTATCCACAGACACAGGTGACACAGAAACATATGCACACATTCACAACACACACTGGCATCTTAATATTGGAGGCAAAACATTCATTCATCATCAGAATCAGTAATTCTGTACATTATCTTGTACATTATCTTGTTGCCTTCTTTCTTCCCAGACCCAGTGGAAGCCCCCAGCTGATAAAAGGTATGTTTCTTTCATCCTCTCTCAGCATTTATGCTTGTGTCATAAGGCCTGTGTCCAATCAGCTGGCGGTCTCGCCCACCACCATATGCCTGTGTGTTTCCCTGCAGCGAGGAGGAGAGGGAAGAGGCCACTCCCATCTTCATGCGTGTGATCTTCGACTTCAGTGCCAGGAACCAGAGAGAACTCAGCATCTCAAAGGGAGAAGTTGTCCAGGTGAATTAAGGAAGAGGCCGGATTGCTCAGTCGCACCAAGCTGAACACAAACTGCTTACAAGCTAATGAGATGTGTCTTGAAATCATGGTTGAATCACTATAAACAAGAGCATAAAGTTCATGGCTATTTGCAAAAAAAAAAAAAGCTGCTACCAGCTGTCTTGAGATTTGTATTACTGTATGTTTGCAGCTGCTGGACATGTCCAAGCAATGGTGGAAGGTGCGCAACAATGCCAGAGAAGTAGGACACGTCCCAAACAACGTCTTAGAGCCGCTCGACAAAAAGGAAGAGGTAGGAGTATGGCCGTCATCAACCAAACTCTGGTCTCTCAGTCTACACCATGGAAAGTTCCATTAGAACAGAGAAAAATGTTCATGTTGCGCTTTGCAATATTTCTACTCACAGTAGAAGTGAGCTATAGTTTTGATTAACTGAATGTTGATTAATTGTGTGCAGTTTGACTAGCATGTGTTTTCACTTGTTTTGGATCATTTGGGATGTATAAATATAACAGCTTTGTGGGGACTGATTTGACATTCAAGTCAAATCAGCAAGCTTTAGGGTTAAAATCAACTGATTTAATTTTCTTCTGGACTGCTGTCTATCCCAGGATCAACAGCAAGAGGTGACCGTTCCAAACTTGACCAGGAAATCTAAATCACCTGAAGTAAAGGCCTGGCTGGAATACAAAGGTTTCAATAAGATGTAAGGAACTCAATATAACTGGTAGTCTAATCCCATGTTTCATCAGTTTAAACCATGTCATGACAGCTCTTAAGAGTTTCTTTAAATGGTGAATTGATTTGTGGAGGATATGGTATTTATAGACCTTTTGTTTGGTAATCTGTCTTGTTTAGCATCAGTGAAATGTCCTTATCGATTATGCACTTTGCAGTGATATCTTAAGCAATGTTATGTAATGTTAATGAATGTTAGGTGGTGGCTTGATCACTGTAGGATAGCAAAAGATGAACTTCCTGGCAATAAATCTGACTTGGTGCATGTGTGAACATTCTCTAGTGGGGGAATCCTTAACTGTACTTCTCCTGTCTTTCTCCACTTAGCACGGTGCGTTGTCTGGGCATGCTCAGTGGCGCCTCTCTCCTGGGAATGACTCGCGAGGAACTGAAGATGGTTTGTCCTGATGAAGGGGGCCGGGTGTTCTTCCAGCTGCAAAATGTCAAGTCAGCAAATGCTGTAAGTACCATGGCAACCTCAGATGGCCATACATTATAGAGGGCCTTCCAGGGGTTTTAAAATCCTCTTTATTTAACTTACATATATATTTTTTTAATCTTTTTTTATCATAGTTGGCAAGTGAAGTGAGACACCTGGAATGATGACTGAGAAATATTAACTGAAGCAAATGAAACTTAAACTAAACCTGTACAAAAAAAACATGGATGGCCATTTGGATACAGTCCCCAGAAATCAATATGGCCTCACCTTCTTAACACAAGGCTTCTTTGAAAACTACTGTACTGTAAATGATGTGTAATGATGATGTTAATTTAAGCACAAGATTATAGCTCCTGCTACTACTATAACACGAACGTTCATCCTCTGGGATCTTTTGTTCTGCTGTTCCCATGGAAACAAATATTGCACCTGACGCCACACGTCCATCAATATTACACAGCAATTATGCACCGTACAACTTAATTCACACAAAACACTTTGCTTCTATTTATGCTTAGTTCATTTTATCGTAAGGATTATTTGTATCCTTGTAGTTCTATTACATGAGATTTCCATTTACCTATTTATCTGATGCCGTCTTAACAGCGTCATTTGTCATCTCTATTATTCTTTGTGAAATATTTGTGAATTTATAATGATGAAATAAATGTACGCAAATTACACAATAGTCCAGTAATGCCATGTGTAAATTTAAGTTCATGAATAAAAGAAAATGTGTGACAACAAATGAATATACATGCTTTATTTCACTGTAGTATTACACGAGTACTGTTCCAGCATGGAAGCTTCCGGGAGTCTGTGAAACATTGCTTATTGTGTGAAAGCATACCAGTGACTACATACAAAAACAAACTAATACATCAGACCTATAACCCTGAAGAGCATACAAAAAACACACACACATGCCCACACACACATGAAAAACAAAACAAAATAAAAGAATATAACAATTAAAATTAATACATAGAAAAGAACTGTTTTAAAACAAAAAAGGACAAAACAATAAACACAAGTATGGTTCATCATTTTTATAATTTTCTGAAGGCGTCAAAGAAACAATACACATTTCCACGACAGCCAGAGAGCACACCCGCTTTGAGTGTGTGTTCCAGCACACCCTTGTCAGAGTAAGGGTGTGAAGAATGTGATGTGAATGTGCAATCATCTTTACAACGCTGTTGAAAAGAATACCTTGATAGTGCATATTTCACGTTACACACGATTCTCAATCAACTAGAGCAGGATAAACATGTTTAGAGTAAACTTATGTCAAATTCTCCATAATAAAAACATGATTATATAAACTAAAAGGTGTTCGGAGAGGGACATAAAGAATCACATTTATCTCGATTGATGAATTGACATGTCAGCCTTTCCTTACAGAAGAATTCAGAAGTTCTACAGGAATTAGCCTAGGCAGCCTAATAAGTCTGTAAAGCTTCGGCTTTGTGATGCCACATGTTTCTCTCTGCATTACACAGCTCTCACCATGCTCACCACCATACAAGCTTACAACTCTGAAAAAGTAGTGGAGTGGAATCCAAAACTGCTTGGGTCTCCAAATGTTAGATAGATGGACACATTTGGAAACATAGGGTTCAGAGCAAATCTCTTCAAAAAAGGTTGTGAAATGAGAGAGTTACAGAACTAACATGTCTGATAAATGTAGATTGTTTGTTGAGGCTAACTGAGTTTCTTGTTCATCATGAAATATAAATGAGATCCTTAAATCATAACAAACAAATAATATGGAAAAGTATTTAAAAAATACATAATTCGACAAACATTTAAATGTACTTGCTTATCAATAAACATAAAATAACAATCATCTGGAACAACTCAACATTCACATATCTGTTGTTGTTGCGAATTAACAGGTCTGTATAAACTTCTCATCTATCTTTTATATAAAAAAATACTTTTTTATACTCAAGCTAAATCATAGATATTCACTTATCCATCTCTACACGTGACACCCCTTTCACAGTGAGACTTTCCCAGCACTGCGAGGACAAAATCCACGGTCCTCATAACAACACTCACCAGTGGTGATGTGAACATGCATGGTCTTTTAGAGGAAAGGTTTGCTCAACTCCAGATGAATAGGTAAGGGCTTCGGGTATGTTGAAAGGAGGTTATTCCATTTTCTCAGTGAAAACTCCACTCCCAGAGTAAAAAGTATGAATATACTGTGTATGTGTATATATATTTATTTATATATATATACACACACACTTCGGGAGTGTGGTTTTCACTGAGAAAAACACGCATTGACAACCCAATGAGCCATATACAGAACTCATACAGTGTCATAATTTTCACTGGGAAGGGGGCCATCATACATAGCTGAGACCACCCACAAGGCCTACGCAACAATGTTTGGAGGCACAAAACAGAGGACCTGGAGTGAGCCAGGTGTGATCTTGTGACCCTTACTGACACACTCTCCAGGCTGTGGCTGGAGAACCAACTATGGAAGGGAACACCTTTAGGTTGGTTCCACAGTAAACGGGAAGTAAAATGGTATTTAGGATGGGGTGACTAACAAAGACTGTTCAAATGAGAATAAATCTGCCCCAGGTTGTTAACCTCAGATTTAAGAGCTGCCCCTCTGGAAAATCTACAGTAACTATGGTTACCACTGTCATTGTTCCATCAATCGAAGAGCCACTTCAGCCTGCCAGGTAGGTTTGGATTAGAACTTACTTTTACTGTATTGGAACATCACATGGACAGTACATTGTAAACAGTGTTTCTGTCTATTCACCTCCTTCTACAGTAAGTTTACTGGGACACACCGTAGACACATTCAAATCCCTCAGCTGGTCTGCTGGCAGCTTTGGGAAAAAAATACCAAACAACAGCAACAAAAAAAAATTATTTGGCCAGGGAGTAAATTCTCACTTTAATTGTGTAAAACAAGAACAAAATCAAACTGACTTCTTGAGAGCAAATCCATTGAATACTTCCAACTATCAATGACAGAACCCTCTCAAACACAGCGCCTGACAAAAGGCCTTTCTTTCAAACAATAATAAAAAAAAAGGCACAAGGATTTCTTGGCTTGGTTGGTTGCTTTTGCTACAGACCACGTCAGATGGCATGCAGAGATGTCAGCACAGGTCGGACAGCCCTCACTTGGATTGGGCTCCAGGCTCAGGGGTACTGGGATGACCAAAGGGGGACAGGGAGGACACTGGGGTGTCGGAGGTAATGGTAGAAGTATACCCCCCCCCCTTCCACACAGTTCAAACTGTGCCAGACTACAACATGCTTCACTTCACACATGCAAACTCTGCAAACTCAGACGGCCAAACTCCTCTTCACGTTTGCCATCTTGATTCATATACGTAGAATATATGTGCAAATGTGAAAGACTTAGTTCATCCACACTACCAAACACTGTTCTACTGTACAGTACAAACTGTATATATATATATATATATATATATATATATATATATATATATTATAATATACAGAAATTACACCATATTTCTATACACTAGATTTTACTTCATTCTTGTGAACTGCATATACCTGTATACAAGTGTTTCTTGAAATAGATAGGATTTATTATGGTACAGAGTGTCTCTTATTCTTACGATTAAAACTAAAACATCTTCTACAATGTTCACACTTTGGAATGTTTCTTCCAGACCACAAACTTGGTCCTTGTCTCTGTCCACCCTTAAAGTGTTGTGATGGTAAAGTACGGGAAGCATGCAGTTTCAGATGGAGTTCCTGTGGTCCTCCCCATACGACAGAGATTCACACTTAAGGAGCAACTTGTCAGTTTCTTTTCCCAACATGTCTCTTCTGTGACACAGTGAATGTGCGTATATGTGTGTGTGTTTGTGTGTGACTGCGTATGTATGTCTGTGTTTTTGTATCCATGCTATTGTCAGTGTTAACGTGCAGTTGAGCTGAAATGTGTGAGTGGATGGATCGTGTGGTGTTAGTCGTGTTACCGTGTTGAATAAGGCAGCTGATGTATTAACTTTGCTATTCTTTGTGATTCTTTTGTGTTGTTGCTACAGAGCACGAAGGATGAAGGTAATGTCTGTTTTCATAAGGCAGCAAGACTAAGGGAAGGAGACAGCTTGCAGGGCTTGGGGGCAAACGATTAGAAAAATAATAGAGGGCGCTCTGATTGGTCAAGACATGCAGCAGTCACATGACAGGTAAGCCAACTGTGGGTGGGGCTTCCAACCCGAATGACTAGTAGGAAAAACAAAAAGATGCATTAGTCCAATCTTGGTAAGTGGTTAGAGAAGCACAAATGACTAAGAGTTGGCATACTGAAATACCAAAGGTCAGCGATGAACTCTGACGTTTTCAACCCAGAATGCATCGCTGGCCTGATAAAAGTCAAGTACTGTAAAGTTGTATGGGTCCAGTGAGATGTCCTGCGGCTTTTAGCATGTGATCATAGTGTAAGAAATGCATCACACTGAAAAGGCTAGGACTGGAGAGATGAGGCAAAAACGATCCACAGTATCAGGGAACGTTTTCAAAAAAAAAAAAAAAAAAAAAAAAAGAAGGAGGGCACACATCCAAATGCAGGACTGCAGTGCAAAATGCTGCTTAGGGGGGTACTGATGACCAGATGGAAATCTCTAACCAAAAACAACCCTCACCCATGACAGACCCTGCAGTTCTTTTGTTTTAAATTCCTTGGCTTCATTTTTTATTTTTTTTGTTTTTGGGATTCGAGCAGCAGAGGGTTTAAACAGGAAGAGGCCAAAGATGAGTTAAGAGGGTTACTTCTCCTCTTCCTCCCTCCTCCCCTTTCTCTTCCTCACCGCTTTGTGGCTGACACTGGAAACTGAGGACAATGCGGAGGGTAGAGGGAGAGAGGGAGGAGGAGGCGGCCGCTTTGTTTGGCACCTGCCAATTACGGCTTCTTCTGCGAGGCGGCGGTGGCGGAGGTGGAGCTGTGGGTGTGCGGCTGACGCGGCGGGAGCGGGGCCATGGAGAGCGTGTCTTCGTCATCCGCCGCCTCCAGGTCAAACTCCTCCTGCGTGCGCACGGCGTGCGTGATGAGGTGCAACTCCTCGTTCAGCGTCTCGTGCCGGTAGGCCACGCGGATGTCCGGCACGTTGGTGCGCCGGATGTCGTTGCTCTCTGGACCCTCATGGTTGTAGCCTGGCCCAAGCCAGTAGCTCTTAGTCTGCACAAGAATGTAAATATTATAAATATTGTATGTATATATTATGCAAATAGTAAATAGTGAAGCAAGTAAAGCAAGCAAAGCAAGTATTTTATGAGTAAGTAGGATTAGTAAGTAAAGATTTTATTTACAAGACTGTGAAAGTGAATGTTACACAAATTAACACAATGGTAACTGTGTGTTGCAAAATTCTGAGTAATGGAATATGGAGGTGGATGTGTGTGGGTTGAGTGCTAGTTTTTTTCCCATGTTTTTTTTTTTCGGAAGAAAAGGAGAAAAACAAAAAACTGATCTGAGAAGCAGGCCTGGTGGGTGTGAGAGGTCAGTCACCTTGCGTGAGAATCCGCTCATGAGGACACTGTTTCTGGACAGCTCACACATGTCGCAGGAGCTGAGCTTCCAAACCTGGGTGGCAATGCTGTATTCCTCCATCAGGGGCTCCTGTGTCAAAATTCAACACACAAACACGCACACAAAACATACAAAGACAATAAACACACACACACACACACACAAAACAACATACAAAGACACTGAGTCGTTGTATTAAAAAAAATACACATATACACACAGCATTTGCCCACGCTAACAAACATTAGAATGGCAGATCCCAAGATCCCCTGGCGTGGTGCTGCGCTGACCTTGGTGAAATGAAACTGTAAGGGGTCGTCGGTGGACAGGGAGACCATGAGGCCGCGGGACAGGTACTCTGGCAGGGGGTTGCGGTGGTAGCTAAGGAACAGACTGTTGTTGCTAAGCGGTGACATGGCGATGCCGATCTGGGCCAGGTAGTACAAGTACTGCAGCACAGGAGCCTGAACGCAAGGAGAGGGTTATAAACAAACAGTCAAGGAATACAAATACGGCATTTAAAAAGAAATAACAAAACAAATATTTAAAAGAGTCATTCTCTTCTTAGATTAGATTAGATTCAACTTTATCGTCATTACACATGTATAAACAAAGTAACGAAATGCAGTTTAGCATCTAATCAGAAGCGCAAAGAGCAGCAAGTGCAAAATATACAATATGGAGTGTATAGAGTATGGACAGTATGGACAGTTAAGAGCACAAGTGGGCATTTCTTTGCAAATGAAAGCAGTAGAAGGAGGTAGATAATTTAGTGGTATGTACAGTGAATACATATGTCAGCTTTAATGTGCTGTAGTATTATAGATGGGTAGAGTCCGATCTTCCACTCGTGATCTTACACTCCTGTGCATACACACATCCATAAAGCAGGACTCTCAGATGTGCAAGCGTGCTTTAGCACATTACGAGCATCTCTCACCTTCCTGAGCAGCAGCCCGTGGGAGATGTTCTGGGACAGCATGAAACCCGACACCAGGTGGTGAATTGGCCCCGCCTCTCCACAGTGAGGTCGTAACACAAACGTGTGGAAGCCCCTCCTCCTGTAGATCCACAAACATTACAGCCTCCATTTGTCTATTCCAAGATTCACAACGTTGATATGGACAGTCTAGTTTTGTTTTTCGTACTCTAACATAACTGGTGGAAAAACTGAAACTGCACACTACCACTATGAGTGCAATTCAAAGAAATACATACATATTTACACCTACAGTAGCTATACCAGTAGGGTGAGCTGTCGGAGGTGGGATGCTGGAGTCTTACCTGCGCAGGTGGTTGAGCACCGTCATGTTGGCGTACATGTAGTAGAGGTAGTATGAGTAGGGAGGGTTGTCCTCCTCTGTCCATTTGGCTGGCAGAGGGCTGTCCAGGTTGAAGATGTGGTGCTCTGGCTTGGACTCGTCATCCACACTGTCAAAGCCCACCACCTACGGGGATTCACACACACACACACACACACACACACACACACCATCAAGACCCATTGCAGTCTCTATATGCTGCTGTCTCTATATAGATCCACATGATCATTTGTCATTTGTCACGACATCCATCTCAGTTTTAATTAAATGAATAAATCAGCTGCTGCTTCTTCTCTTACTAACATTGGTGGTTATTATGAGCAGCTGGCTGATTTCATTGTTGCCTGCAAATTCAAAAGCAGTTTAGTATGGTTGTTAAAAAGTTATAATTCTAAAGAGCATTGATATAGAACAGTGCTTAAAACTTTTCACCAGATCTACTTCATAGGTGAGCTGTTTTTACGTACTGTTATTGACATACAGTAACACCCTATGAGCTGAAATCAGAAAACATAATTTCATTGAATCTAGATAATTAAACTACTCTATCACATCTTACACACAATCTTGCTTTGTTTTTTATTATGCTTGGAACAGCATTCATTAGATAATTCAACACCCTCGGTGGGCTCCCAGCTGGCCCCACTGATCAGAAACAAGGAGCCTTTTCCTGGAGTCACTCACGTGCTGGAGGAAGAGGTGGAGCTCCGGGTGGCTGCGTGGGTCCACAGTGACCTCAAACAGGGGCATGAAGATGTTCTCCAGCATCTCCTGGAAGTTGGCCAGCTGCTTCTTAGTGTGGTAAACATCACTGCGGGCGGATACACAACACACAAGGCACAGTGGAGTTATGGTAACTGGTCACGTCACACTGTCACATGCAACACGTACATTATTTAAAAGTGTAACCATCTGAACTAAAAAATCATCCAAAGAAATTTAATGTGAAACTTTAAAAGCCTAGTTTCACTTATTTGCACAACATGGACTGGTGACGTTGGTGCCGCTCCATCAGTACCTTTTCGATTAGGATCTGATGACTGCAATTAAAAAAACACCCTCTATCTTTCATAGTGGACCATCTTGAGGTTTTCCTGCTCGAGTCGGACAGACAGGCCCATACTGTATACTCACAAGAGGCGCGGCACCTGGATGAGCCAGCGCACGTTGTCCGAGTAGACCGAGTGCTGGACGGCCCACTTGGCCAGCTTGTCCCACTCGTCGCGACAGCGCCCGTAGATGGACAGGCGCAGCTCCACGTTCTGGTACTTGCTCTCCTCCAGGTCTGACATCACCTCCTGAGGACAACGCCATAAAGGTACCACATTATGCCTAATCTATTGGCCAAGATATCTACTGATGTCAACAAGTAGTGCTGGGCCATTTATTCTATGGACACTTAGGCTGTGTTTACACTGCAGATCGGATATGCTCATCTACTTTCGCTACTGACCCAAATCCGATCATGTGTGTTTACATTTGCCAGACACTTGAAATGGCCCGCATGCGCATGGGCTAAAAGTTTCTTGGAAAAAATTATGTTTAACTTTTGGGACCTGCACCAGTTAACACAGAAAACACATTTTATTTCACGGGTTAACAATTTCAGTCACACAAGACTTATGCATGTCTACGTCGAGAGTTATGTCTGCTGTTCGCTTTCAAAACCCTGCGACGTCCTCTTCATACTAACATTCTGAAACAGAGAAGGAAAAGACGGGCAATAATTTCTGCAACTGTAACTTGCGCAGCCCACCCCCGGGCTTGAACCCGTGACCGCACAACTCACAGCAACCACGGACTGGGAGTCAAACGCCCTAACCAGTCCACCGAAAAGCCTAGGCTCCCAGTCAAGCTGGCATCCGTTACACTTAAACACAAGCGAATGTAAAATCTATACTCAAGACAACTAGGAACATTTAATAATACCCCCACAGTTTTAATAGCTATTAAATGCATGGAGAACACAGCATTACTGTATGTACCAATGTACCATCATTTGCAATTGTACTATAACATGTGTTGATATTCACATAATGACAGACATACACAGTAAAAGATATACACTGTGTATCTGTTGTAAGTAGAATATTGCATTGCCCTGGGCACACTGAATATTGCTTGTTTTGGAAATTTTAAATACAGTGTTGCCTTAGAGACCTTTAATTACTGCATTCCCAAGGGATCATTAATTCCTTCATTGGCAAGGGATCCTAAACTAACATATTGCCTTGGGATAGTTAATCACTGCCTTTAATAACCTTACGCCGTCACCACAGACACACATAACAGTCAGCCTGATCCTGTGTCAGCATAGAGGCAGCTGCTCCATTACTGCATGAACTCAAACCCCTGGCAGACGTTTGCTCCAGGTAGACTCATTTTAGCAGATGGGCAGGGAGGAACAGCTAAACCTTTCATCTTAAACAGTACCTTAATGATGTGGGCAAAGTACTTCCCCTCGATGTGGTTGTCCGTCTTGATGAAGATTTCGCGCAGGATAGACTCGCCGATGGGGTTGTATTTGGCATTGAACTTGTCGAAGCGATGGAAGGTGTTACGGTCCTGTGGACATAGAAAGAATGACCATTACAGCTACCAGCTTCCTTGCTTGAACTACACGTGACCTCTTTAAATGCTTTAGCTATGTAATACAGAAAATCAGGAGTTGAGTGAAACCTCAGAGGTCCAAAACACAGGGGAATTGATCCACTTAAGTACTGGGCATAATTTAATTCAGATGGGACATGACATAAATTCACTTCACTAAGTGGATCAAGAGAAGTGATGGACTGATATTACTGTGCAATACATTCATCCATAAATTTTCTGAATGAATACAAACAGCAGGTCTGTATTCTACACTGACAATCTTCACAAGTCAGTATGACAATTTCTGCAATTTCAGAGAAAACTATGAGTTGCCAAAATCCCCTTCAATTTACATTGTAGACCCCCCATGTGGACACTAGGTTGACTTTTGACCCTGACTCACGGCATGCATGTCCAGGGTATCGACGCTGAGGTCGAAGGCCGTGAGGTTCATGCTCTCGAACACCTCCATGAGGGTCTGTCCGCGGCCATGCTCGATGTGCACAATCTCCTTGGGGTACTTCTTCATGGCGCGCTTGATGAAGCGCAGCAGGTGCTTCTGGTTCATGCAGGAGGACGCATGGATGTGGGTGTCCACCTGATCAGACGGACCAAAGGTGATTACTGATTATAGATTACTGATTGACGACAAAGTCTCAATACTGTAGGGATGATAATACCATGGCAGAGATTATACAAGGATGAAGGAGAAGGCAGCAAGCAGAGGCAAAAAGAAATTGTGAGCGGATGAAAGAATGAAAAAAGGAGGAAAAAAGGTGACAAATGGGAAGAGAGGAGGAGAAATAAAAGCCAAATGGTTGATTGTGACTGCAAAAAACTCAACCAAGCCCAGTAGGCTTGTAGTACTCTAAAACAACCCTCTGGGATTTTAAATATTATCCATATATAATGAAAACTGTCAAAAAACAGCTAGACTGTGTGATGTCCTGATGTATATACGTCCGACTTTTAGCTCAATCAGTCTAATTCCCCATGGACCCTGCACATTCTTGCACTACTATTTTTTTCTGTAATTCTTACACAAAAATCCTTCTATAGTTTATTACTTGTTCATAGGTACCTTATGTACATAGTCTGTTGTCATTAGTCTGTTGTCTTGTTGCTCATTATATGTCCAAGGCATTTCTACCCACTGAATGTATACAACTAAATGTTGTTTGTCTAGAGAGCTAACACCTTCCTGAAAGCAAATTCCTTTTATATTCAAGCATAGCTGGTCAATAAAACCTCATTCTGATTCTGGCATCACTACATTCTCAATGTAGTGAAGCGGAGCTTCACCTTGCGGATGTTGTAGAAGTCCCGGTGAGGAACCTTCTTCTGGGCGGCCAGCTCCTTCATCTCGTTGAGCAGGATGTGCATTTGAAACTTGGAGCTCAGGTACTGCAGCCGACGGTAGCAGAAGGATTTCCTGTACAGGAGCAGGCCAATGGGAAACAGACCAGAGGTCACTATGGCTTTATCAACATTGAGCGTTTCTGATGGATTAGACATCTGAAAAATCTTCAGGCTTTTTGTAAATCACTGTGTGTCATTTTTTTATCACTATCCTGGAAAAAAACTTCAGCCCCATTGAATTAAACTTTATATGAAACATTATATTTGTTTTTGTTTATTTGAAGTAATTCCTCTGTGGGGATACTTGTGTACTGTCTTAAGATCAACAACATCAGTGTATCAAACCAAATTGGAAATTATCTGATTTTGATAGCAGAAAAAAAAAAAAATATATTCAGTAACTGTATCAGACATTAGTTTTGGCGGAGCTTCTGTTGTACCTTAATGGGAATCCTAGCTAATAGTCACTGAGCTGACATCTGCATTTGTCATTTTACATGAGAAGCTGTTAAAGAGCCAATAGCAAGAGATATTCCCCCCTGGAGCAATGTCCTGACCTCGCCTGGTGTGTCAGCTGTCTCTGAACACGGAAATAATATGTCTCTCTACTACTGGCGGAGTATTAACTAGATACGGTGACAACCACAGGGAGATACAGAGCTTCGGGGGTAAAGAACACAACTGAGCAACAATAATGCTCATCCAATTCATTCAATTTAATTTTCTCTCTCGAAGAAAAAGCAGCCCTATCTGTGTGGCTGACAACGCGAGGCCCATTAATGCCTGCTGGCTAATTGCACAGCCTGGCAGTGTGAGCAGCAGGGGCAAGAGACACTCACACAGGGCCGTTGATGATGAGGGCCATCATGACGTTCATGTCGGCGATGTACTCCTGCAGGTTGGGATACGGCAGGTCCAGCTCCGTGCTCCTGCGGGGAGGCAGTAGGAGAGGGGGTTGGTTTCTGCACTCAACCTTACAATGCAGTTACTGTCAACAGAATGTGGGACGCTTACGGAAACAGCCCAAATACTACATGCATACATCCATATGGATGAGGGTGATGTATATTTTTTCAGTTAGCACTCTCTTTTACATTCAATAGTACAGTATATATATAACTCAAATACTGTACACACACATACAAATGCTTGTGTGAACGCACCCACGAACACCGTCATGCACACCACTGATTTCTCTTACTTGTCCATTTGGTTTTTCTTTGTGTAGACGTGGATGACTCCATCCACCATCTTACAGCCGTAGCCCATGTCTGACGGCATATTCTTGGGGTCCTGGCCTTCGTAGGGGTGAGTTTCAGAGACAGGGGGGTGCACTGGAGCGTCTAATATCACAACACCCAGGCAGAGGAAAACATATCAGGAGGGGAAACAGGAAATAAACCCCCAAAAAAACAATAAAACCCTATAAATCTGTTAAATAAACAAATACATTTCACAACAAATACATGACAGAAAAGCTCACTCAATTCTTTCGCTTAAAAGCGATATCTAGTGGAAACTAGCAGCAAAAAACAAAGCAAAAAAAAATAAACAGCTCCTTGAGCCATCAGTTACAACTAAAGCTCACTAACCACTACTTTGCAAAAAATCAGTCTAGGTTGCACTAAATTCTCTCGCTCTAATACCTACCGACAGCTCTCAGCAAAGACACACAACAAGCCCACACTGTTTGAGTCACAATGAATCTCTCCCACACAAAATATGTGTGATCAAAATGTGCATGACTGGGATCAGGGTGGTCTAAAAGGGCCTCACCAGCGTCTACGGGGGTCTCTGGGATCTCCTCATATATGCGCAGCTCCACGGGCTTCTCGCCCAGCTCCTGCAGCGAGCGCGCCGTGGTCTTACAGAAGCTCTGCATGGACAGGGCCATGTACTTCTCCCGGATGAACAGAGCCTTCACCACACACTTGGCAGCATCCACCAGATCTGTGAAGGGAACCTGGGAGTTAGAGGACAGAGAGGGGGAGAGATGGGAGAGAGAGAGAGAGAGAGAGAGAGAGAGAGAGAGGGTAGAAACAGGGAGGGGAAAGAGAAAGACAAGTAGGGCAGAGAAGGAGGGAGAGAGAGAGAGAGAGAGAGAGAGAGAGAGGAGAGTGAGGTCAATTTTTAGGTGTGGGTGTTCTCTCTAAATTACATTCACCTTTGAAGACAACCATAAGGGAATTTGATTAGAATACAGGCGGAAACAATTTGAGGGTTAACCGAGTTTGACATTTCTAAACCAATCTAGAGCCTGTTTAATTGGGTTGGGCAAATTGAGGAAATCGCTGAATCATAAAATCGCATGGTGTTTATCACAATGGTGTCATTATAGCCCCTTCACAGTTGAATTTATCGCTTCACATTTGCCCAGTTAATGCACAAGGCCAAGGACTCATCATGTGAGGTCAAACCGGAAATAAGGTAAATCGAAAGGAACAAAATCACCCAGGTAATTGGTGTATGTATGTGTGTGTGTGTGTGTACGCGCATGAGAACACCTCTTATCTGGACATTTCTCATTCTTAACTACATTTCATAAGTTAAAATGGGAGCTCACCATTGTTCTCCAGACAATTAAGGCACAATACATAGTTCATGCTCGACAAGAGAAAATAATGATCACTACAGCTCAATCATCACACACACGGCAACAATCTAAAGCAAATTTCAACAGGTTGTCGCAAAAGATACTAAACATACGGAATGCTCTCGTAACAAATCAACACCTGACTCTGTGAGGAGACGTGAGTGATGAAAACACTATTTCAGGGAGGACGGAGCATGGTAAACCTCTAGGCATTTACAACTCGGCTATTAAGTGATATTTTTAAACCACAGTGACCTGGCCACAATACGCTGAATATCACCTATGCATTTGGCAAGTGCTTAGCACTCAGGCATTGACCCCGTGACCCCAGTGATGCGGGCGCCTCTTGTGCCCTGCCAGTTAAAGCTAAACGCAAGCGTGAGTGCGGGGGCCACGGGGCACAGAGAAGCTGCTCAGACTAATATGGGCACCATTAAAACCATCTCTTGGCCCATGCCACACAACAACAATGCCCATTTAAGGTCTTTCTCTGGCCCCAGGAATCCAAGGGAGAGGAAAGAAAGAGCATGACAGCGAGAGAGAGAGAGGGAAAAAGAGTGTATGAGAGAGAGAGAGAGGAAGAGGAAAGAGCGAGTATGTTCCTGAAAAGGTGCATGCAGGTCTAATGCTGACCGGAACATCACATGATGTCATTGGGATGGAATGCTCCCACAACAAAGCCACCGGCCTCTCATCTTCCCCTTTCGTGAAGAGTAAATCACATTAATCAAGAGTTCACTGGCTGCAGCATAGCCTGATACAGCACAGGACTAAAACCGCAGCATTCTTCTAGTGTTTTGGTCTTTTAACACAGGCTCTACACGGGTTTTAATTAAACCAAAATAACAAAGAAAAAAAAAGGTTCTGAATCCTTTGAAGCGTCTTACCCCACACTTTTCCTCTCCAGATATGGAGACGCGCTGGTACTCGCGTTCCAACACCATCTCGCGCTCCTTGGGAGCGTGGTCCACTGTCTCCATGCTCTGCTCCTTAAGGAACCTAGAGGGAAGGAGGAGGATGATTATAATGTAATTTCACAATGCAGTGCAGTGGAGGGGGTGAGAGAGAGGGAACGAGAAGGAAAAGGGGGAAAGACTGGAGGTACAGAGGGAAGACGGAGAAAGAGAAAAATAAGTTGGGTAGAGGTAGAGATTGAAAGGGGAGAGACAGGAGACAAACTGACAGGTTGGTGTCGGCATGGTAACCATGTTCTCAATGGATTGATATATACAGGTATGGTTTAGGTTATTCAGTTGCATTGGGAGATGTACATGTACGGTGTAGACAAACTACAGTGGCATGACTCTGGGGGTTTCCCTGATAATGAGGAGCTTCTAGAATAAATTCATCACCCCTATATCCACCATATTCGTATCCACCCTCAGAGGAAAGATCAGGGGATCAAAAGTCTTAGCTACATTGCTTTGTGTGTGTGTGTGTGTGTGTGTGTGTGTGTGTTACGCTGACATGTGATAAGTCTGACTTCTAGAAGCCAATTAGTGCAAGTAAAGGTCTCTGGGAAGCGTGATTGGCGGTGCTGAGGATGGCCTTTCTGCAGCTGCCACATCAAAGTGTGTCTATAAAGGTCTGCCTCTGTCTTCAGTCATCAAACACAATGCCCCCCCCACCCACCACCACCACCCCGTCCCCATCAGACACTTCTGGCTGGAGGAAGGGGGCACAGGCCTGAGCCATGATTACAGTGTAGGGAAGGACTGACACAGGGAGAGGGCTTCAGTGACGGAGCTGAAAAGTCCATGTAGAGTCAAGAGTGAGGTCTGTGAAGTCTGTAGGTTATTAGTAAGTGCAACGGGTTATTGAATGTTCTGTTTGCACATTTGCAACAAATAACTTGCAATCACTTGATTGTAATCAATGAGAATTGGGTACAGATTTACATATTCAAAAGAAATCAGAATGGCCTTCTATTTTTTTTTATCCAATGCAAATGGAGCACTGCAGTAAAGCACCTGGTGTGGGGTACGTGAAGAGGTACTACATGCAGTACATATAGATGAGAAAAGGCAAGATGAACTGGGAGACACATAGATGAAGAGGAAGCTTGGAAAACAACAAAAGAGAGAGGGAGAGAGAGGGAGAAAGAGAGAGAGAGATAGATAGATATGCAGTGCCGGCGTCTGCGTGTGGGAGAGCCGCTAACTCACTCCAGGTCTGCAGCGCTGTCGATTTTCATGAAGTCCTGTTTGGCGCGCAGCAAGATCTCCGGCTCAAGCCTGCAGCAGAGGTGGTGAGGCAGGCAAAGCCAGGGTAGGAATCACAGACGTGTGCGTACACACATACACACACACACACACACACACACACACACACACACACACACACACA
>JAGFZM010000602.1:543809-556628 GCA_017657215.1 Limnothrissa miodon
TGTGTGTGTGTGTGTGTGTGTGTGTGTGTGTGTGTGTGTGTGTGTGGAGGCAGGCAGGCAGCTCACTTGACATCCTGGCTGATCTGTCGCTCCAGGCGATGTCGTTTCTCCTCCAGCTGCTCAATGGGGCTGTCCTCAGGGAACTCATACGGAGCGCTGCGCATCTCACTGTCCGCCAGGCTGCGCGAGAACAGCTCCTGTGGAGAACACACACACACACACACACACACACACAGTGAAGACATCATTGAGGAACACATGCATATATCCACACCAGCGGTTGTTTCTGTATTGAAACAACCTGTATTGTAAACTATTTTTTTACACCATTTTTTTTGTCACACATCTTGTAACTAGTAATAGTTTTTTTTTTATTTCATAATGGTGAAGAAACAAGATAAGACAAAAAATACAAAAAAAACCCCCAGAAAAACCATGCTTGCATACATGTGTACAGAATGTGAACTAACATAGATACATACAAACACACACACACACACACACAGCACCCAGTACACTCACACACACACACACACACACACAGCACACAGAATGGATTCTCACCTCAGCGATCTCTTTGTATTTGCCATCCATGGAGGTGCGCAGGTCAGGGAAGTGCTTCAGAGTCACGGGGGTGCCCGGCAGAGAGCGCTGGGATGTGAGGGGCCTAGGGCCAGAAGCACCGCGGAGATCTGCACACACACACACACACATAGTGTTAAAACAGAGAGCAAACTAGTAAATGGGGGAAAAGCAAACGTGTGTATGTGATACACCATACACAGATACACCATACATACACACATAAGGGAAACAACAACAAAAAAAATTTTGTCTACCTGGCAAAATGAAGAGGCCATTTTATTACCAACAGGGACAGAGGGAGGAATAAAAAGAGGAGAAGCTTTCCCTCTTCTCTTCTCTCCTTTCCTCTCCTCTCTCCTCCCATCAGGAGTGCCTAAGGCTCCACATTAACTGCTGCTCCCCACTGCTCATTACCAGCAGGGGCCCCAAGACCAGCTTGGCCTAACCCACTTAACTGTGAGAAAACAACCCATTAATGGGGACGGGACGCCCAAGGCCACTCAGCAGACAGTTCTGTACCACAAGTCTCCCCGACACGTTTACATACTAGTTGTGTGCTGAGAGTGTAAGACTCAACTCCACTCAATAAACATAGAAATAAAAGTCTGAATCTATTTTCCACTGACACACACACACACACTCACCGACAGAGCATATGTCCAACTCTCTCTTTTGTGAACAGCCATGAGAAGGCAGTGCCAGTGGTTAAGGTGGGAGGCAGCTTGTTGATTGAAATGACACCCCGCGTCCACATTCAGCGGGGAGACAAAACCTGGTGCCCATGGCCAGGCCCCAGTGTCCTGCAGAGCTATAGACAGTCCAACCCAGCACACAGAGCCCCTTTCCACAGGCAGTCACAGTACAGGCAGCCAAAACTAAAGACAACATTCTTCTCAATATAAAACTGCCAGTCAAGTCAAGTGAGGCAAGTTTTGTCCCCAAAAAAAAACATTTTTACACACAAAATTGAGAACCTAAAAGAAGACACTACAAGACAGCAGATATACTGTATTTACTGATAATCATAACAGACCTCCTTTTATGTATACAATGTATCACTAACTACAACAATATTATCTCTAAGTCAGATACAATTTAAAATATGCCCTATCCACACTGACATAGAAATCAAATGAGTAGTGAGTTATTCTGGGCACCTGTGCTCAGGTCAGTGACACCCCCAGCAGATGGCAGGCTAATGCGTCAACAAGTCCCTTCTTGTCGGGGTGTCCCTGTGGGCTGCCCTGTTCCCCAGAGCAAAACTCGGCTTTACTCCTGAGGCCCTGCCTGAGTGTGTGTGTGTGTGTGTGTGTGTGTAAGCATACTTGTGTGTGGGAGTGTGAGGTGAGTGTGTGCGAGATTGGCACTGAATGGAACACACTGGGTGGGCACAAACTGGGCTTCCGACGTGGGAACACATCTGACTCAAGAGTGGGTATTCACAGGCAGTTCAGAGAGGTTGGGGGGGGGGGGATATGTAGACAAGGCCATGGGCCAACCCGCATGGGTTGAGATGAGATGCTCTTTGTTACGCCCACGGATATGAATCCCTTGCCACCTGTAAGTTGAGTGTTGCTATGGAGACCCACTCTGTAATCCTTAATGAGGCTGAGGAGATCAGCTCGATGAGGTCTGTGACACCTCACCCACAGATAAACACAAACACACACACACACACACACACACACACACACACACACACACTCTCACACACTGTAGTGGTCATGGAGATGATGATGAGAAGGAGCAGGAGGGACGACACACAAACACGTACACAAACATGCACTCACACAAACACACAGAAGGAGGGAGGGAGGGCTGGGGGTGGCGGGGGGCTGAGCATGTGCAGTCCAGCAGAGGAGACGGGGTGAAGAGGCCACGCCAGAGGAGCACAAAGACATTACTGTGTCAGCCCTAGAATAAACATAGAGAAGAAGAAGAGAGAGAGAAAGACAGAGAGAGAAGCAGACTTCTGAGCGGAATTCTGAAAAGGCTGCAAGTTTGTGTGGCTTGATCTGTGTAGACCTACACGTTGTATGTGTGTATATATATATATGTGTTTGTGTTGTGTGTCTTTGAGTGTAATTTGGTGTGGAATGCGAGCGGGGCTCGCGGGCCACTACAAGAGGGAGAGGATGGGAGCAGAGGGCCCACGCTGGGCCACTGGGAGTCCTCGCTAGGCTCCCTAAGGCCCGTACCGTCTTCAGCAGCTGCTGCTGACACACAACACCACAACAACAACAACAACATTCCCCAAATCAATGCTGACCCGCTGGCCCTGTGGGGATGAATTACCACACCACACTACTGCTGTTGACCAGATAGAACATGGTAGCCTCATGGAAACTGGAAAAGCCAAGCATACATGTGTGTGTGTGTGTGTGTGTGTGTGTGTGTGTGTATACACACACACTGTGTACTTGAGCATTTATGTGATAAGAATTCCCAGTCCAAGTCCAAGTGAGTTCCCTATTCTCTGTCTCCCAGTGTGAGAGCCACCAGCAGTCTCAGCTCTCAGCTCAGCACAGTCACATACCTCATTAGGGATCTTCCTCAAGAAAGCTGCAATTACCATGGCAACGCATTGCAACAATCAGGCGGCCATGAACTAGGCCACACAAACATAAAAAATGCAGTGAGCCGCGTGAAGCACTCATTCACCAACAAGAACACACTCTTTTTTTCTGACTGTCATTGAGAAAGGAGAAAGTAGCGGGCAGACTAAAAAATTAAATCAGTAAATAAACACATAAATATCCAACCACAGCTTTTTACAAATCTCACAACCTATTCTCCATTATTCATCTCCAGAGCAAGATTTCTAAAAATCTCTGTCAGTCTCTTGCCGGCACAGACTATTGAGTGATAAATATTCCATGAGGCCCATGGCGACGTGGTGAAGAGTGACGACGGCCGTGTGAGAGATGAAGGCTACGTCTAATGACAACCAGAAACAGGCGCTTTGCACACCATGAAGAAAATCACATGAAGCTTCATCAGCAGCATTAAGTCAGTCCATAAATAGCCAAAGCTGTGTGAGAGAGAAAGTATGCATAAACCTGCATAAAGTAGTAGTGTGTGTGACAGAGAGAGAGAGAGAGAATGTATGCATAAACCTGTGTAAATGTGTGTAAGGGCTAAGCTGCTTGTGTGTGTACGTGTGTGTGTGTGTGTGTTGGAGTTTTGCGGCAGCAGTTAGTCAGTCTATGGCACAGCGTGGAGATAGCATTGATTTGGGAAGTTGATGATTGATGGAGCGTTGTGGTGGAGCCCTCTCTGCAAAGCCATTAGGACTGCCCCGACAGAATGATCTCAGCCAATGCAGCAGTAAACAACACAGACACACACACACACACACTCACACAGAGAGAGGAAAGGAATAAGGAATAAGAAGACTGAATGATAGGAAAAAGTAAAAATAAGAAAGAGTGAGTTAGAGAGAGAGAGAAAGAACGAAAGAGCATGGCATGCTTCTATAAATGAGAAGGAGAGAGTGGGTGTCAAAAGAGAGAGAATTGAGTGAAAGAAGGAAGAGTAGAAAAAGTAAATATGAAGAGTGAAGAATCAGATAAAAGACAGGAAGGCACAATGAATTACAAGACAGGAAAAAGAGAGGGATGAGAGAGATTGAAAGAGAGGATGTGTGGGGGTTTTAGAAGAACACGCACACACAGCGGGGTGTTTTCTCTGAGGGAGGAATCTATCTCTATTCTCCAATCTGCCCCTCTCACTTGTGCATTATGGGAACAAATAGGCCCATCACTCAAAGTCAATGACATCCTTCATCCATCACTCACTCTCTCTCTCTCTCTCTCTGATACACACATCCTCTCATCACACCGCAGAGCTGTAAAGACCTCCAGCATGCTCTCTCTCTTTCTCTCCAACCATGACCTTGCTTACAGAAATAAATACACTGTAAAGAAGATGGACTCTCTCTTGCCGGTTAACTTCCTGGGGCATCAGTGTCAGCTGCACAACCTTCGCCTCGTGTCAAAACACGCTGATTGTCAAAGTGGCCTTTTGGGTGGTGACAGGCCACTGCTGTGGAGTCACCCAGTGAATAAAGCCAACACATGCACACCTCTTCAGGAAAGCAAGATAACATGAGGCCACACAATACAGGATATAAAACACACACACACACACACACACACACACACGAGAGCCCTAATCCTTGATTAGTACAAGTGCTTTGTGTCAAGGCTCAGAGGGCTGGTTCTTGACCCCAGTGCTGCTGCTTTGGAAGTGCTGCAGTAGTGTTGAACCTCACAGTCCTGCTGGGGCACCGATCGCTGTGCTACGGCCTGCATTCAGCCTCACAACAACAACAACAACAACAATTAGTCTTAACCATCTGCTACACCACTCCTGAGTCACTTCCGAGTCAAGAACACACACACACACACACACACACACACACACTTGAAAGAAAATTCTTTACCCGAGCTAATCACAGAGTCAAGTGTTTAGGTTTATTCACTGTGTTCTACAGTAGCATTAGTAAGTAAAAAAATGTAAAAACAAATGGCAAGTAACTTTTGTTTATTATGTGTCATTTTTCTTATTGTGCGTTGCTATAGATAAAAGCATCCGCAAAATGTACATAAACATATCTGTTTTTGTGTATTGGTTAAGGAAACCTCACAGGCCTAGGACACAGATCTCCGTCTTGTGAAGTCATACACACACACACACACGGACACACTAACGTTCACACACAGACTACTTTTAAAGGCTTGAGGGGAAGTACTGTACCTGAGGTTAATATACTTTTATATAAAGTTATGTAGGCTAATTGCCTGTTCCCAACTCTTAAATGGCCAGGGCCATGCCTGACATCGGGGACAGTGTCCGAACACTTTAAGCAACCCGCGCCTTTAGCGCTCCCATTCCCAATGATCAGGGGAAACAGGTCATCATCCTACTACAAGCACTGCGCCAACTGCTGTCCTCTCTCTCTCTGTGTGTGTGTGTGTGACAAGGAGTTCAGTCTCGAGCAGACCTGAACACAAGGCTGCATTGTAGCCTGACCTGCTCTCCAACGTCTGCAACTCACCCTATACACCAACACAGGAGTCACACACACACACACACACACACACACACACACACAACAAAAAGCAACTCAATCCATACAGGACCTTACAGTAATCTTCCTCTCTCTCTCTCACACACACACACACACACACTCTGCTGTTGCATATCTCATGTTTGAGATACACAGCATAAGGAGAGAAGGATTATACAGGAGTGGGATTGGAATATTCTGGGATGCGGAGCATTGCCTGTGTGTGCAGCGTTTGATGAGGACAGATGTGAGGAACGCTCAGCAGGAGCTCTATAAGACGCCCTGGATGATAATGCATGTCTGCAGCTTCTGCATCGTGTACAGTCTCAGTCTCTCTCTCTCAGTCTCTCTCTCAGTCTCTCTCTCAGTCTCTCTCTCAGTCTCTCTCATATCTGCGCACAATATTTGGCTTATTACTTTTCCCATTAGGCAAGATCAAATACTCAACACACACATCATATTTGGAGTTGAAAACATGAGTGAAAATCACACACAGTGTCAACACTGTGCAGTATTTTCATTTGGAGGCTGCTACTGAACATTCTGGAATGTCTCTTTCCCTTTCCCTGTCATTCACTCCCCGTCCCCCCACCCCCCACCTCCCGCTCTCTCTCTCATTGAATCCCCTCTATCCCTGCCTGTCCTCTGCTGTAACCTCCCCAATGATGACTTCCTGTTTTCTATTTAAAGGATGCTGATGTTGATACAGGAGGACTAACCCCCTTCCATCTCTTTAAAACACACACACACACACACACACACACACACACACACCATCCTAAGCAAAAGCTATAAGAAGGAGAAATAACCTGCAAACAGCACAGGCATAATTCACAAAAAAATACACATAAGCACAAAGCTGGGCCTACTGTTCCTGCTTAGATCAGGTTTAAAGAGAGCGTGCCCTGTGAGTGTAAGCAACAGGAGCACGAGGGCCTTTACGGGAGGTGACAGGGCTGATCCCCTCAAAAAGCCACCAACAGCTGCTGCTGTCAGACAAGGCCCAGCCACAAGCCCCTTACCTGCTCAAAACACATGTCCTACACACACACACACACACAAAATAAGATTCACATCTATAGCCCTGATCCAAGCATGCACACAAACATACACTCACAAGTACACATAAGACATACACATGCAAGCAAACTAGGCATGCACACAAACACAAACACACACACACACACACACGCATACCCCCCTCTACACATCACCAGCATAGCTTCATTTTTGGCTCTGCAGTTAACGCTAAAGTCTCCACTGTGTGGTTTATGATCCTAGCCGCCGCAGGAGGGCATGAGGAGGAGACCACGTTTAGCGTCAGAAGCCTGTAACCAAGCCCTTTTTCCATACTACACACTGCAGCTGGCCAAGGGAGAAATCTAGCCTGTATATCCCTTTCCACCAACAAGCACCCCCCTCTTGACGCCACACGACGTGAATAGCGAGCTGCTCTTGGTTTGTTGGATATACTTCACCTAACCCCGCCATCATCCCCCTTCCCCGCCTCCCTTCTGAACCTCCAGCATGCTATTGTCAAGAGTGCAGAGGCCTAGGTTGGCTGAGTTCCAGGTAAGCCGGTGCTCTTGTTCACACAGTCACCTAGATTATCGCATGCTGATATACATTAGAGATGCAAAGCAGGCCAGTGCAACCTGGAGTTATTTGTGATGCCGAGCGGCATTTAGGCCTCGGAACCGTGCCAGCATGTAAAAACATTTCCACATGTACACACACACTTACTACATATAAAGATACGTCCCCACATACACCCATCTCAAGCACTATAATAGAAGCGCACATGATGATTTCGACCTCTCTGAGTGTGAAATTCCAACCTATTGTTACTTTAAGTGCTTCTTTGTAAAAGAGAGAGAGGAAGAGAGGGAGAGAGAGAGAGAAAGAGAAGGGAAGAGAGGGGGAGAGAGAGGGAAAGAGAGGGAAGGAGAGAGGTAAAGAGAGAGAGAGAGACTTCTTATCCGATGGTGTGCAGCACCTCGGGCCAGGCAGACAATTTTCTGCTTTCACACTGGCAGCAATTACAAGATGTTCTTGGGGAGTGGGAGAATTAGTTTGAACCATCTGCTTGGCCACTGATAGATATCTCACACAAACACACACACACACTCTCTATCTTTCTCTCTCTTGCCTCCTGCTTTCAGCCTGGCTTGGGGAACTGCCAGGTTATCTGATTGAAAAAATTAGATGCAACATGCATACACACAAGCACACACAGGCGCATGTACGCACACTCACAGACACAAACACATACTCAGTGCCCTCCATTGAGATCAGAATGACACTGGCGCCATATGGACACCTGATTCAAAAAGGTGCCAACAAGTAAATTATCCGACGGCAAAATGCAACATCGGTTAGCGTGACAGGCTTTTCATGGCAAACGATGAAAAAACACACTCCACAGTTCACACACACACACTCCCTGATCACTGTGATTTCCTGCTGGTCATAGTAATTATGCCCAGTAGTGAATTCAGCCAGGCTAATATGTACAGAAGCTGCTCCTCACTTTCAATTTGAATTTTTTCAGGGCCACAACTGATTCTGGAGGTTGCCATAAGGTGAAACAGGCACATGTGCCTATATGGCTGCATATTTTATCCAGGCACTAGGATTTGATAAAGGCGCAATCATTCCAAACAGCAGGGAACTCTACCACCTAGGCAGTGACCAACCTCCTTTCTTCGCTAAATGTAAGTTCTTTCAAGTTGTTTATTTAGAAGATTTACGGCACCTACTTTAATGCAGAATGTAGGATCAGTTTTCAGTGGTCAGAAAACTCCAGTGTTATTGTGATTCAACGAGGAAACATCATGTTATATTTGCAGTAGCGACTAAACATTACAGTGCATTTAGTAAAGACCAGAGGTCAAGACTGAAGTCCTGTGTGTGTGTGTGAGAGAGAGAGAGAGAGGACAAAAGGAAAAAAATAGAGGGAGAGAGAGCGAATGGGAGAAAGGATGCATAACATCTCTCTCTCTCTCTGTCGCCTGACAAATTCTTGCCCGCTTCAATTTCTCTCCAATTTCTTTCTAGAGCTTTCTCTCTCGGCTTGTCTCTGTCCCAATTGAGACACACATTCCTGCCCCACACATGAACTCTCTTAAACCCACCAGACAGCAGGAGCAGCAGCTGTAACCTACAATGAGAACAATATCACAACACATGCACGCACGCGCACACACACACACACACACACACACACGTGCGTCTGGCTCCACTTCTGTTGCTTATCAAGTAGGCCTACAGGACATTATCTTCTATCCTTCTCTCCCCCAACACACACACACACACATAAATACACAAACACTTCATCCTCTGAAACAACAGCCTCATACATATATCCATCATCCCCAGTATAGTTCTTATAATCCTCTGTCAGTGAGGCACAGATGACTCCTAATCCTGGGGCAAGCCAGTCTCTGCTCACTGACACCAGCACCTACATGCACACAAACACACAAGCACAGACTAACACAGAGACAAAAATCAATCAATCAATTACACACATGCCAGCTCCTCATCCATACGACATCTATTAAAAATTCTGTATCCAGAAATACTCACTGACAAATAATACATACAAAATGTAACACCAAATAAATGGCAACACACACAAACACACTTTCTCTTTCTCACATACCCTTCATCCACAGATCTTCCACCACAGAGCACTCCAAAGTCACTAAGACCAGAAGTGACTTGGGAGATGAGTGGTTTCATTTTGCTAATTTAACCTACAACACATGAATTCAAGATGCCTGAATGCTACAAGAACTCACTGATTATACTAATTGCGGCCCCTTCATTGAGAGCTACATATGCCACAGAAAATACACAGAGATAACGGGCAATCTATAAAGTAGATTTGAGTTTGTGCCACACAAACACACAACTGGTGCCACGACCTTTTCCACTGGCTCAAACAAGAAAATACACAAACAATGTAAATCAGAGTAATCAGCCTTAAGCTTCGATGAATGTCCTCTCTACCTAACTACATATGATTCAAGTTATTGTACCCAAACCCAAAAAGGAAACCCTGCGAGAGAGAGAGAGTGTGGAGGGAGGTAATTCCAAGCTTCATTCAGAGCATCAGACACCAATACTGTGCCTCAGAGCTCTCCGACGGAACTAGAGCCGTACTCTCAAAGCCTGCAATGCATGCTGGGATGATTAGAGTCACGACAGTGAGCTCAGCACAAAATGAAAGTAAAGAAATAATCACTCGAGATGCATAATGTCACTGCTGGGATGAGTGACGCGTGTGATCCAACTCTTTGGAACAGACGGGCCATTATTGACTATGTGCTTAAAGTGGTGGACCAACACAAAGCACATAGAGGTGTGGTGCAGAAAAATAAGTCTAGGAGTCAAATTAGGATTGAGGCACATTAGGACATGCGACAGGCAGGTTCCCCATAACACAAAGGGAGAGATATACTCAATGCAGTATACTTTCTGGCTTACAGGCAATTACATAGGGTTGAGAGGGGAAACATTAAATAGCCAAAATAGGTTTGGGTTTAGGGTAAGGCGCCGGGTTCAACATGCAATAGGCTTGCTGCTGGCCGACACTTGTATGCTGGGAAAATTCACAAGCCAGTTTTTCCAATGATCTTTACAATTTATTGAGACCAGTAGAAATATCAAAGGAGCTGATAAGCCCCTTCTGATGTACTGGCTTCAAGATACAGGGGGGAAAGGGGAAATCAATGCCCTCCAGGGAGGAAATGTTAAAACTTGTTACGCTTGTGTCTCTTGCTGAGGTGAAAGGTCACTAAAGTTAAGCGGTCTGGTCTGAGCTCACCTCCCAGTCAGGCCAAAGGCAGAAGCTTCTCATGGGGAAAGGAGCTCATGGGGAAACCATGGAGACAGAAGAGGCTCTATGTTGTATGTGTGCGTGCGTGTGTATATGTGTCAGCATTTTAGGCATTCATCAAAATCAGATGTCGTGATACACGGAACGCCTATACAGTGCAGAGTTGGGGTGGACTCAGAGCATGCATGCAGCAAACCCACACCCATACACACACACACAACTGCACACACACACTGCAGCAAAAATTTGCTTGTGTGCACCTCCTAATAATCTCTCTCTTGAAAATCTCAGAGTGAAATGTCTAGTAACTAACCAAGACTACACCTAACTTTTCACAGCCTTTCAGTATAACACGGAAGGAGCAGCTAGAAGCATAATAATCATACACCACATAGTCCCAGTCAGACTGCAGGAGCCGTCTGGTGTCCAGTAGGGTCATAGGAGGACTATAACCGTGACCCTGACCCCCGTAATCTCTCGTAGTCTCTGGGGGGTTGCTGCAGTATGACAATATCATCAGCTGTCTTTGTGATTGACAGATGACATCAGCTCTAAAGAGTTGACCTACATACAGTAAACACTGGACAGAGAGGTTAGAGAATGAGCGCACACACACACACACACACGCACGCACACACACAGACTTTTATACACAGGTATAAGATAGAAAGATGATGGCACAAGACCTTCACAACTGACAACAATTCCACGAATGCATGCGTGTACACGTTTCTGTGTGACAAGGACGAGTAGTTATTCAACCACAGCTAGAAATAAACCTCTCATTTTTTCTACCTGCTGGATTCAAGTTGAGTTGAAAAAAGTAAAAGTAAAAACACACACACACACACACACACACACACCCCTCATCACCATGCCAAGTGCATTTGCCGCACACTCTCACTGGAACCAACCTACAGGCTGTGCTTTGCCCTGTAAATGTGGGTGTAGACAGCATGTTCTTCAACAGCAAGTGTATACCAGGTAATCGTGTAGCATTGACTGTTCCCCATCACCATTGAAACCGTTGAGTATGGCGTTCTATTCAGGGAGAAACCAGTTGAGCAATGAGGTGTGAGTGACAGTATACAAACAGTGCGACAGCAAAGCATTCGGCTACTGTGGAATAGTTCAGTGTTGGATGTTGTGGGTGTAGAGGATGTTGTGGGTAAAACCATCAGGAAAAGGAGGTGGAGGAGGAAGAGGAGGATGTGGAGGAGAGAAAAAAAGAGGAGGATGGCAGGGGATATTAGTAAGAGAAGGTGGGGAAGAGAGAGGAGCGGTAGTCTGTGGTCCACAGAGGAGAGGGAGTCCAGCCTGTTTTAACAGCTGCAGCAGCGCTGCATTGAGACAGCAAGCGTTTCAGGCTGGTGCACACCAGCAGTGTGACTATGCCTGCCTGCCTGTCTACTGAACAACATTTGTGTGTGTGTGTGTGTGTGTGTGTCTGTGTGTCAGAGAGGCACATTGTGTGCATACAGGTCATGTCTTTGTGTGATGTCCACATGACAAAGAGAGAAAACATCTCTTGTATATCTATGTGTGTGCGAGACAAAATAGTTTAGAACGCCACTAACATGTCTACTGACCATTTGGATTTCACATGACCATCTGCTACGCAGACACTAAAACAATCATCCATGAAAGTGGGCAAAGCTGTGTTTTGTCTTTCTTTAAATTAGGTTTCTAATGATGAAAAGAGCCATTGTTTGTTTCTCACCCTAATATAAAATGCACAGAGGAACCAGGGTAGGCTAGGGCCTATGGGAGCTCTTTTGTCTACATTAACCATGTAGAAAGATTAAAAACTCTAGTTCCTAACATAGTGTTTAGGAATTCTCTATGAAAGGTAAGCAATTCTGTGTTTGAAGAGTGGTCCATAACAAAAGGCAGAAAGACCAAAAACAGAAAGACCAGGGTCTCTAAATAAGCTTCCTAACCTCAGTCTTCACATATTTTACCTCCCGTCAGACCTGTTTTTATTTCTATCTATCCATCCATCCATCAATTCTCTGATCCATCCTTGTCAGTCTTGACATATTTTACTTTTGACAGAGAGACAGAAAAACTGACGCACATACAAACACTCACACTATTTACGAAGAAATGGCCATGACAAAGGTAGATAATAGTCACAAAAATACCCTTTCAAATTCTTCAAATGTCTGTCATTCATTTGCACACACACACACACGCACGCACGCACGCACACACATCAAAACACCCACCCAACCAAGAACATAAAGTTCCATCAGGCCTGATGCAGTGTCACAAAAACACAGACTTCTAAACACATACTTATCCACACACACACACACAC
>JAGFZM010000602.1:558638-598638 GCA_017657215.1 Limnothrissa miodon
GAAACAGCAGACTCACTCAAGGAGCAAGAGGGAGCAATAAAAAGAAAGATGGAATGAAGGGCATAGTTGAATAGTTTACAACAAAAACTGAGGGAAAAAGGCGGAACTGAGATGAGGACAGAAAAGCCACTCTCAGAAAGCAATCCTGCCATAATCATGCAGGGAGTAGATTGCCCTTCATTCCATCCCACTAGCTTACTCCAAACCACTCAGACGTGGCACCACACGAAAGGGAGGAAGATGGAGAAGGAAGAGAAAACTGGAGTGAAAAAAGGAACAAAGGAGAGGGGGAAGAGAGAGACTGTGTCAGTGGGACAGACTGTGGCGGAGAGATAAGAAAAGATAGTGTATGGGAGAGAGGAGAGAGGAAAGACATGCAGAGAGGAGAGTGGTGGGGGAGGAGAGGTGGAGGAGAACAGCGCTAGAAGAATGGGTCCACTTCTGCCTGATGGGATAGAGAGGTGGGCCAATGAGATGGAACCACAACACACACACACACACTCACACAGAGACAAAACACACTGCAACAGGTATCACACAGAGAGACTACACACATTATAAACACACACTTTCCCACCATCCTACACACACACAAACAAACACAGCCTACTCACTGGTCTACCACTGGGACAGAGTAAATGTCACCCGCAGCACGATGAATATATATCCCAAACACACCTCCCACACAGAGGAGTTTAACAGAGACAGGTTTAATGTACCTCACAGTGCAGTGACTTCATCCACCCACCTACACACACACTACACAACTACTCCCCACTCAAACCACACAAACCACTTTTCTACACACAAAAGAGCGCTGAAGCTATCCCAGCAGCCCCTTCTGCCCCGTGCAGGCCTAGCCCTTCTGCCCTTCATCTGATCTTTCATCGGTTTCTCCTCTCTCCTTTTCTTTCCTCTCTTCCTCAAACTCACCCAAACAAACACATTCGTCAGACGGAAGGGTTCGAGAGGAGAGCGGACAGAAGGGCAGCGAGGAGGCTGCTGTGTCGTCACACAGTAACTGGTCTCTCTCTGCCACACACACACCCACGGGGGAAGCTGGGCGGTCAGACTGGAGGGCTGGAGCTCCAGACGAAGACGCAGACGAGGCCTCAGTGCGACAGGCCCGGGGTAATTATAGGTGGATGCCGGATTACCGACAATAGCAGGCCTGTTCGGTGAGCTCAGCCATGGTCTGGGATGCGCGCGCGCGCACACACACACACACACACACACACACACACACACACACATACACACACACACACTCTCTTTTATTGTCACCAAAGTTAAGAACACATAATATGCAGCGACTAAATTTAACATAAGTGAAAACAAAAACAGAGAAAACACATTACCCTCAAGTCTCACTCTACGACAGATGGTGCAAAGGGGTTAACCTCACACAAGCCTTTCCCACAGATTCTACAGGATATCTACCCATCCTTGACTAGCTGACCAAACACACACACACACACACACACACAAAAACCTGGCAGTGCTGTTTGCTCAATCTGACGAGTTTGCTGAGGCGATGTGGACTGGGCTCGACACGTTGTACCGCTGTGCTATTTTCAGACCATCAGAGAAAATGCTCAGGGACGAATGGACACAAGTGTAAATACTGGGCCCTCACACATTACCAAGCCGACATCTAGCCTACTTTACTAGACCCAAAACTTCTTCCCTTTAAATACACATTAAATAAAACTTCTAGTACTTCTAGCTTACTAGACACCTGTGTGTGTGTAGGGACTGTGTGTAGGGTCTGTAAGTCCAACACTCACCAAGTCTAACTCTAGAAATATAAAGGCAGGCTGCTATCCAGGATCAGCTGACACTGGTTGAATAAAGCTCAGAGAGGAATAAACACAAAGAAGTGATGGCTTGGTGGCCTGAGGAAGTGTGGTGTATTGGTGGTGATATCTGAGGGAATAAGTCAAAACTTCTCTGGTCTGGGCTTTCTCACCCAACTGCGCTGAGCTCAGTGTACGTGCCAGATGTTAAAACTGGGAGAAAAACACTGACCTAAAAATGTCTGTGCTGTCCTCAAATAAGACATGGAAAAAGCGCACAAGCATACACGCCTTCCCTTTATCTCCGAGACATGATCCACAAACAGTGTATAGGCCACAGACTTGCTCATTCACAAACCTCTTCTCAAGCGCAAGCGAAAAAAATGTGTGCATGTGCACACACACACACTCCCTCATCAGCCCATTCCATTCCCATTCTATTTTCCCACAGTACTGCAGTAGGGACCTGATTGAGGGTCTGGAAGTCCCTGAACTGCTGGAGTTCTTTCTCTCTCTTTCTCTCACTCCATCTCTCTCACCCCCACACAGAGCTTTTCCTGCTGTGTGCTGCAAGTCTTCCCATACGGTAGGACAGCAGTGCTGACCCTGCAACAACCCTCCACACCCCCCCCCCTCCCTCCCCCTTAGGGCACAGACCAGTCCAAAGGCAACCAGCTCATGGGTGCGCACATAGGCATGCAGTACAAGCACATTAAGTGGTCCTTGGGTGGCTGTACACAGGGGAAAAGGGTGGCTGTACACAGTTCAGAGAACTGTCTTCAGCCACCATTGATCAGTTACTGCAGAAATAGTCATTAATATACATTGCAATTTCATTCTCTGTTTCATTACAACACAACAGAACGTTATAGGAAATATTTGGGAACTTAATAAAAACTCACGGAGGACACTGAAAAAAAAAAGACCATCAAGACCAGAACCCTAGCACTGCTGAAACTACCAAGAGTTGAGGCTCAATTAGGGCATTAGAACGCTGTAAGTATAATGGCGGCTCAATATTAAAATCAGGGTGGAATCAGAAACAAAAAGATTTTTTGAAAGAGTGCAGTATTTAAATGTGTGAATTTGTTTAGTAAATCAGTCTACAAATGTGCGTGACTGCGTGTGTTTTTTTATTCAATGCAGTAGCTTATGTACTGGCATGTTAAAGGGCAATCAACTCTAAGCACACAGTAGATGTGTGTAAAGGACTGAGAATGTGTGTAAGTGTGCATGTGCATGCTTGTGTGTGTGTGTGTGTGTGTAAAGTACTGAATGTGTGTATTATGTTTGTGTGCGTGAGAGAGCGAGCGAGTGTGGTGTGTATCCAGTGTGTGGTGCCAGTGAAGCCCTTTACCGCAGTGCTGCCATCTCTCCCTAACGCCCACACACTTGGGGAGGGAGTGCGAGAGATCACAGAAAAAAAAGGAAAAGCAGAGCGTCTCAAGCCCTGCACACTTGCTCACACACACACATACAAACATACATACACATGCTGTCATCCTAACATGTTCTTTCCTTGCACTGCATTCCCTTACCCCCTTTCTTAACCTCCATCTTATTCCCCATGGCTTATTTATGAGCTACCATGGGCAGAGGTAGCAGGGAAGATTACATAAGAGGGCCACAGTGTGGCAAGCTTATGCGCATGCACACACACACACACACACACACACACCTCTGATCCGCTAATACTTCATGTTCACAGGGAGTGCTGGATAACATTCCACTGGAAAATCTGCCTCCGTCCTCATTTTCACCCACTTTGGCAAGGGAATGTTTAGCATTTCATTTGAGACACTGTCCCTGTCTAGGACAGGCCTGTTCCGGAGCCTGATCGATTTGGCAGTTCACCTAAGTTCACGGCTCCTGAATAATGCATCATGGGTAATGTAGTCCAATTCACCTGAAGCCGCACAAAACCCTGCTCTGCTCGCAGCCTCGGACAAGGCCATTGCCTGTTAATGCGTGTTAACACAAGCAGCAGTGAGTACATTCAGCCTACATTTCAGCATTATTCATCATTGTACTCGCTCACCTTCACTCCTCATCCCCGCTTTACTTCTCCATGGCAACTAGGGAAGCATTGGCAGGTTGCTATGAAGGGGTTTAATGATCTCCAAGGGAGTGTGTGTGTGTGTGTGTGTGGGGGGGGGGTTATGGGGGATTGCTTTTGACCTTTGCACTCTCACTTTCCCGGGTCTATAATTGCTCTCAATATGGAGACATAATATGGCACCCTCATTATCTGGCAATATCACAGCAATACAATTAGTCAAATGGCTCATGATGGACAGGCCTGTCACAGTCATTATATCAGTGTCGAGTCACAATTATTTGTTCCAGCAAAGAGAAGGTCAACATATTAGCCTACAATGTTGAGGAGCCACTGAGGAGCCACTGAAGATATGAAGTGTACCTCTGGCAACACATAACCAAACAGCCATTACAATAAGTATTGTCCTTATCAAGCAGTAGTTTTATTTAGTATATAATATTTGGGTTGTGCAGACCTGAGTTGCTGTGTCTTCTATAGATCCCCTACAGCATGTACTTTGATTTACAGGCTCCAAAGCACAATGGTTAGTCTGGTTCATAGCGCTTCATGGTGTGTGTGTTTACTTGGTGCCTCTCTCACACACACACACAAAGATGGCTAAATAATTTTGCTAATGATAAATGACCTAAATTACTAAAGATAAAGACAAAGATAAAGATAAAGATAAAATTACCAACATGTATAGACAGCCCTGTGTACTGTGGTACACTGATGATTAACTAGCCTCCATGAACACATTAGAAGATAACTTGTGAAAAGGAGATTACTGGCACATCAAAGGAGATGACCGTTACACCTCTACTACACAGCAACGACTAATGAATGGCCTAGGGTTAAGGTAAGGGTTAGGTAGCCCTAGGCAACTCCAGGACTAGGTTAGGTAAGAACGTGTTGTGACATAAGAACGTGAAAGAATGTGACGCCAGATGGCCTCACCAGGTACACAGATTATCGAGTGGTCATCAGTTCTCTTAAGCAGCCAAGCCTATGTGAGGCCATATCTTTATAGCCCAACTGAAGGTCCATTTTTCAGCAGGACGCCACATATTTTAGGGCGCAACAGTGCGCACACATCCCATCACAGTGGGGGAGGGAGGAGGAGAAAAAGAGAAAAGGAGAGAGAAAGAGAACTAGAGAAAGAAGAGACAAGAAAAGGAATGCTCCTATCAGTCTGAGAGTCCATCATCTGGAGGGTTCTCAAAATAAGATCAGGCAGAGTCCCCACCATCATCCCACCCCCCACCGCACAATTGAGTTTCCTGGGGTAACAAACACCTTGCTCAACCTCTCTAAATCCCTGGGAAATCAGTGATTGCTGCAGCCTAATGCAAGGTGGGCAGAGTTTGAGAGCCGCCATAGTGCCCTAAACAATCCCGTTTATCAGTGGTGCCAGCCTTCACCCCTGTTATCTCAAACTAACCCCCAACAATATGGGTGCATAACAGTTTCACACAATACAATAGGCTGGCGAGTACCATTCCCAACACAACCACAACCAATTCAGCATGCATATCTTCTGAAAACAGCTCATACTTACATCTACGCAACCCATATGCATGCCATGATACAAGTTTTCATTCCTATGTAAGGTTTAGGCTTGGGAGGGGGGGCGGCAAACAAAACAACTTGTACATCTGTTACCTTAAGCAATCCAAAGGCAGCTTTGAGCAGATGAGAATGAAGACTCCTGAGCTTAGCTCCCTCTACAATCCCAGTCTTTTTACACTTTGTTTGCCCCCTCCCTCTCACTCTGTTTCTGTGAAGTGAAAGTACAGCAAAGTCGCAGATGTGTGTGAGTTTGTGTGATGGGCTCTCTGTGTATGTGTGTGTGTGTGTGTGTGGTGAGTGGGTGTAAACAGACGAGTATGATGGATAGTGTTTATGGGGCTGTAATTTTCGTCTCCTTGGCGCTGATTTACTAGGTGTCCTGGTGGAAGATATTTTACAGACAGAGAGACATGCGCTGCGTGTGTGTACCAACAGGCACATGCCACAGAGGCCTGCCCAGCAGACGTGGCATGTTAGCTCTTCTCTCCGCTCAGACCAATGGGATATCACAGTGGACTGCGGCTCCATGAGCTCCCTGTGTAAACTCTGTGTAAACTGTGCAACTCTCACCGTGTGTCATGCTAGCAGCCGCACAGCTGCGGTAAACACTCGGGGTGAGGGGTCGGGGTGCAATGAAGCGCACAGGAGGGAAGCCGTCACCTCTCTGCCAGCGGTAGTCAATGGTGAACCCAATCCAAACTGTCGATCACTCTATTAAGAGCCTGTGCTTAGCCCAGCCGGTGAGGACCGACCGTCAGGAATCTGAGTCATGAAGATCAAAGTGCACTCCAAACCCGACTGACACTCAAATATCACTATGGACCAAGTGGGGATTGGAAGATTAAAAAGAAATCGATACCTATCAAGTCCGGCGTGCTTAGCAAGCTCCACGCTTAACTGTACCGGACAGCAGACGCTGAAACACAACCTAGCGCACAAGCACACCCTCACGGCTTTTGGGGCCCGTTTCGATTGGACGGAACACGGGTCCAAAAGAGACAGGCGGGGAGCGGAGTTAGGGTGTGCGTGGGGAGTGGGCCAGATTAGGGGAGGGCGGATTACACACTCCCGGTGGTGAGGGCTCTTTGACAGCTATCCGGTTACCCCCTGCCGCAGCAACAATCCCTCCTGTCAGGACGGTAGCCCGCTGAGGCTCTGCAAATGGAGTCTGGGAGGCAAGCAGGGTCTCTCCCCCCCCACCCCCCTCTCGAACCACCCCCTTCCCATCGGTATTTTTCCACTAACACATTGCACAATACTAGGAAAGAGAATGGTCTAGAATGTTTCCACGTTGAAGGATAGGATGTGTAACAGTTTAAGCATGTGACTTTAACACAGTGTGATCAACATAATTTCAGGTCTATGATGATTACATTGACCCCTCTGTTGTCATACAAACAGGTCAGGCAGTGCACTCTGCTGGATAAAATAGAACACTACAAGAGTGTTGCTCTAATGATCACAAACAAATCATACATCACTGTTATCATGATGAAACTATCAAGTCACTGAATTTATTGCACTTTCAGGAACCACTGCATGATGTATAATAAACAGTAGTATAAAACTGTTGGCTAATGCTAAGTCAATTATTAAACCAAAACACAGTCTGATGTCGCATACACGAAATTCACAGCAAGACAGAGTTACCTTCTCTGGTGAGAACTTGACACTTCCACGGGTCTGTCTTTTGAAGTGAACCACAGAAGCACTTCAAAGAGACAGCAGCCACACTACACGTGCAATATCCTATAAATAAAGCTTGCCTGTCTTGTTTTATTCCTTTATCTTTCAGTAACAGCGCTTGGGAGGGCAATGAGGACTGTCCGCACACACTAGTATGAGCCAGTGGAGGAGTTAGACTGTCCAGTCACTACTATAAGCACCAGAGCAGAGGGTAAAGATACTCCACGGTCGTGAGGAGAGGTCTGTCCCACCCAACCAACTGGGTCAAAGTCCTGCAAGTGATGACAGGGTTGCCATGCAGTCAGCATGTTCCAGAGAGGGCAGATCCTGGTTGGGGAAGTGATAAAATTATGCGTGCGTGTGTGTGTGTGTTCTATTTGGTGGGTGGGTAAGGGGAGTGGGCAATACTGATAGCTCCATCAGTGTTTTCCCTGAGAGGGGAAATGCAAGACCCATGAGGAAAATAAAGACAAAGGAAAGAGGAGGAGAAAGAGGGAGAGGAAAGAACAACCAAAACAAGCAGATCTCTTTTACAACAACCACATAGCCCCAACTTCCCCATCATGCCCAAAATAAAAGCTCAGCCCAAAAGCTCAATTATTCAACACAAGCCAGAAGCCGCTTAAAATGATAATCAGAGAGGGTAACATTGACAGTGGCACCAGGCGGGTTGGGTTGTAATCCCCAAAGACCCATTTTGAGATTTTTCGTATAGTTTATAGATCTGTAGTCCATAAGGAAATGTATAGTTTAATAGTATTTTAAACAATATTTGCTCTTATTCAAGAGTTCAAGTTCTCAAAGTTAAATTCTTAAATTTAAACGTATTTTAAATATATGTATGTATATATATATATACACACACATATACACACATATATTTATTTATATATATATATATATATATATATATATATATTTGTTTATTCAAATAATTGGTTTCAATTATGTAATGCAAATGTGAAAGGTGCCTCAGTTTCTGTATTTGTTACAATTGTATGCCATTTGATAATAGTGTTAGATTTAGAAGAGTTAGAATCCCTAAATATCCATTTTTTAAATGTATCTTTAAGAGCCTGTATATATATAAAAAAAAAACAACACCGCAAATTTCTTCAGCACGCATCTTTCCTCATGGACTACAATTTTACATCCTGTTACTAAATACGCTATTGTAAGCATGACCATTAGCTATAAGCTAGGTAATGGTGGGTGCATTTAACGCAATCGTGAATCAGTAAAATACACACGTCACACAATGAATGCACGGGCAGATGATGCACACACTAATCTGGTGCAGTGATCTGCCTGCTACAGCAGGACCCTGGAAGCAGTGAAGGTTAGGTGCCTTGCTCATATGTAGACATGGTCTAGAGGTTTAACAGTATTATATAGGCCTGAGCTCATTTCAGATGGACCTAAAAGACATTCTGTGTACATCCTGCAGGGAACCATAAGACAGTGAAGGTGTGGAGGTCTGCTTGCTCATCTGGAGAGTGAAATAATGCTTATTGATATATTTTTGGACAGCAAAAGCAGTCAGTCATCGAGACTTTATATTTTGAAAGGGTTAGGGTTAGGGTTCAAACAACGTGGCTCTATCAACCAGAAGCTAAAATGGGTGACATGAGATCCAGATCGATCACATATTAAGCATAACAAAAAAGAAAAAAAACTGACACCTCCAAGTTGCTGAAATTGTGTCTAGAACAAGAAAGAACGCTTTTACATATAGTCATCTTTGCACTTAATGTAATTAACTGTGAAGTGTCACAACTCGAGTATATCCCATATAACAATAAAATAAATCCTTTTTGAACAACTGATATGTTGTCCTTGGACAGTTCTCAAACAAATATATTGCTTGTATGATTTGAGTATTGTATATCTCCAGACTCTTTTGGAATTCAAGTCAAGTCAGTTTTATTGTCAATTCTTTACATAGCAATTGAGTTGGTTGTACCTCAAACCTTTCCAAATATATGCTAATTAATGCTCAACACTACTGCATGTCCCCAAAAAGTCCCTATGCTACAAAAAGAACTAGAATCATCCAAGAAAGGTTTGGGTGTGGCTTTTATTTGAAAGTTGCTTTATTGTCCTGTCTAAAAACATATTTTGTAAATGCAATTCTAGCTCACAAGCTCAGCAAATGAAGAGGTTTAAAAAAAAAAAAAAAAAAAAAAAAAAAAAAGTGTTGAGTGTTTTTCATTTTGTTAGATATACCTGATACATGTACCAATGTCAGCCTCAACGCCAACATGTTTACAAGAGATCCTTTTGAGGGCTTCTAGAGCTTTTATATCACAAAAGGGCTCTGAAGTAGCACATCATCTCAGATGGGTAAAAGCACAGGTGAAAATGCACTCAGAGCAGCTCTGGATATGTGGGTCATTACGGTACAATAAGCCTTTATTGCTTCTGATGAGCCTGCATTATCGTGATCCACACTTTTATTTGGGCAGTGCTATGCTATGGTACCCTGGTGATCAGAGCAGTCATGCTGTGTCTGTTATGTGTTATACAAAAGTAGTAACAGGAAGTCCTGATAAACCTGTGAACCGTATTCCACATAATTTAAAATCTCTGTTTACTGCAGACAGTAAAGCTTGCAGTATTGCAGCTCATTGCCTATTTTCAACATTATGCTATAATGCTATGAAAAAAAGTACAAATTGTTGATGCCGATTATTGCTCCTGGGGACCATTTCATACAGTAAGCTGGCTTCCAGAAATGCAAAAGACTCTCTAAATCTATATCTAAATTTACCCCATCAGATCAGCTATGATACATAACCTATGAATGTCACACACCACGCCACCTTAATAAAATTCATGGACGATCCCAGTCCTGTAAGATCCCAGTGTGTAACTCTGTATGATTTCAGTTGTCAATTAAGCAATTCACTTATCATAGTCGGCTCCTCCTACGCTGTGCTGTGCGCCAAGCTAAACAGCCCAGTCTCCGGCACACAGCCACTGTTTTGCTCTGCAGCCCACTCCTCCCTTCTCCAGTCCTCTCCCGGCTGCTCTGTTCGCCTGTGCGCTCAGCAGAGCGGCTAATTGAGAGGCCTGAGATGGCAGCTGTGTGGGAGGCAAGCTTCTAAGTTATTTATTACTGCGGCACACGCTAGTCCTGGCAAGAGGGGGAAGAGAGCGACCCGGAGCATCTCCTGCTTATATTAAACACTTGGGCTGAGAGTGCAGCTCTACGCTCGGGGGAGTTGGCCGGGCCTGTCCTGTTTACCATCAGAACAGTTTATCTCCCACTAAATACACCAGAAGTGCGGAGTGAGGGTGCATACTGTTCCTGTTGTGATGTCTTTAGGGTTCAGGGATGATGTGATCTTGACATGATTTCACCGTTACCTCCATCTAAGGCCACCTAAGATACTACCCATGCTTTCTTTTACATCAGTCATGTAAAAGTATGGCAAACAACTTAAACCTGTCAATGAAACTAATGCTTGATTGAATGTTAACTCTATTAAAATATATGTAGGTGGAGGTAAACAAAACAACATCATGGAGATTGAGCCTAGATGGTACCCTGATGATCAGAGCAGTCGTGACATGTTGTGCCTGTATTGGTTTTGTTTTCTATAAAAGAAGGAACAGGAAAGTCCTGATAAACCTGCAAACCTGACTCTACAGAATTTAAAATCTGTTGACTGGAGACAGTAAGGCTTGCAGTATTGCAGCTCATGACGTGTCTTCAACATGAAGGGATCCTTCATAGGAAAATGGAGCTGTGTGACAGGCTGGCCAGAGGTCCTTTTAGCTGAAACTTGGCTCTCCTCATGAGACCACAGTGAATGGAAGGACTGATCAGGTTTCAGCAGGAGCCGTGAGACACGGGTCTAGCTCAGTGTAAAACGGACAGTCTAATCCACCATGAGCTCCACTATTGTATGCTCTTTTGGTCTGTTTTCCAAATTCAAATAAACTAAATATAGAACAGTATTGAAGATGTTTGCATCACAAAGATTATAACACATAACCATGTTTGCGTCAATTAATATTATAACACGAGGTTTGTCTTAGACCACAGCAATCTGATAAAGGCTACACAAAAATAACAGCTATATGTTTTTCAATCCTATACATTAAACAGACCAACCCAAAGTACCAACCCACAATATTTGATGGATGACGTGGGGTCAACTTGAGTGGCATTTGAAACAAACCTTATTAGTGGTCATGAAAGCTCACAGGGAGCTTCGCTAACACATTCCCTTTGATGATTAAAGCTCCAACACAGAGCATCTCAATCTTCTCCTCCCAACCTACACCAGCCCACAATCACACCAGAGCATCCGCCCACCTCCCTCACCATCAGCAGCAGCGGAGCCTAGAGCGCACAGAGGTAGCAACACACAGGCAATGGTACAATGTCCTCCTCACTGACTTATCAATAAAAGGAAATGTATTCACTTAGGACATATTATGGAGTAAAGAAGCTTGTGACTTGCCAAGCAAAAGGCCATGAAGAACCATGTGAGAAATGCTGTCTAGCAGTCCAATGAGTGTAGTGTTTTGCTTTTACCAGAAAAGAAAACTTTCTTTGGAACAGGAAATTAAAAAAAAAAAAAAAAAAGTAAAAAACACACAAACACAGGACTACTGTCAGCACAGCACGCCCTCAGCCAATATCCAGCTGCATCCAGCCCCACCTGACTGCACTGGCATCTGCATTCCTTAGGCATCTGCTCCACTTCCATGCTCTCCTCCACCCCTGTCCTATATTTTCTTACCACTTTGTACCAGTTCATTCGCCGCACCTTTCCCTCACTCACTCAGTCAGTAGCTCACTCTCTCTCCCTTTCTTCTCTCATGCGCTCACTCACTCACTCACCAGGGCTGGTGTTGCTTTGTAGGCTGCCCCGCTTGCGGAGGGGCGATTTGGTCTTGGTTTTCCCCGCGGCGGGGGCATCGCTGCCGGAGGCGGACATGTTCCTGCTGGTGCTGTGCCGGCCGGCGCTGAGTGAGGCGGTGCTGCAGAAGGAGCGGCACAAGGACGGGCGGAGGGGTGGAGGAAGAGGTGGAGGAGGGAACGGAGGAGGAGAGCGCAAGGGAGAGAGAATAGGAGGAGGGGCAGAGAAAACACGCAGGCTGCCGAGGAAGCTGGGATGGAAGCGATACTCATGGGGACTCTTATTGCAGTGGAAAAGGCCAGGCCACTGCTGCTGCTGCTGTTGCGGTTCCCCAGAGGAGCCTCCACATGTTTGACTCCGCCTCCCTGCTTTCATCATCATCAGCTCAAACATCAAGCAGGCTGAGGAGAAAGAGAAAGGGGGAGGCAGCGGGGGGCAGGACATCCCACGGATTCCCCCGGACAGCCCACGAGCCAGCCTCCCCTGTTGCCACAGCAACCGTGACCAAAGCTGCCTCGAGGTTAAGTTGATTGCACTAACGGTAGTAGTGGGCTGCATGACTGCTGACGGGGGCCGTAGCCTTCAACTTAGGGGAGAGGGGAGCTGCTGCCGGCTACCAGCCCCCGGCCCCAACAGCCATGACAGCAACAGAGATAGTCAGGTCACCAGCAGGTCACAGTTAATCCAAGGGTGGAATCAATACACACACACGGGCACACACATGGTCCCACAAGATAAACAGGAGTGATCGCCAAGCAACTGAACCAGAGAGCAAACGTAACAAAAGGTAAAAAAAAAGGCAGAAGACTCCCAGTCAGGAAAAAGAACCGAAACTTATTTGTGGAGAGACAACGACAAAGCTTTGGAGTGAGCGGTGTTACGGACTTAAGCAGACTAGCCCTGTGCACAATCAGCTTTCCTGGAAAATCTCTCCAGTGAGAGCAGAGAGTCAAAAAGCCGGAGAGAGAGAGAGAGAGAGAAGAGGGAGGTGGGCAGAGCCGGGCAGTGCGGATTGGTGTGGGCTCCATGTCATGCTCCCTGCCTGACATTCCAGTTTAAAAATAAAAAGGAGATGCAGAGCACCGCCACATTGGAAGGCAAAGTTACTCAGAGCAGTGGAGATTAAGAACCACCCCCGTAAAACCCTCGGTGCAATGCTCTACAAGATTCCATGTCAACAGACTGTCACCACTGGCATTAATCATCAGTGGAGAGGTCACCCTGGAGCCTCGGCCAAGTGCTCGCCTGGCTAATTAGTTATAACCACTCATGAAGACCCGGCAAAGATGACAAACAAAAGTATGGAAGTACAAGTGGGGTGGAGTCAAATACAGCAAACAGCGGAGAACAGAGAGAAGAATCAGGAGAAGTCTTACTGGATATCATTCAGATAGTGTTCTTTTTTTTTAAGCCCGTATAGGCAAGCCATGTTTTGTCAGGTGTAAACAGTTAGTGTATTTGCCTAGCCTATTGCCTAAGTGTCAGACCAAGAGTGCATGTGTCCACGCTGGTGGAATGACCTACCAAAAACAATCAGAACAGGGCCATCTCTGGAGGCCTTCAAAAAGCTCTTAAAGACCCAGCTATTCAGAGAACATCTTCTATCCTAGCACTAAATTGAACTGAAGCACTATTCCCTAGCACTATGCTCTTTAAGGTTTAAGATTGTAGCTTGATTGTTATCTTCTTTTTGTAAGTCGCTTTGGATAAAAGCGTCTGTTAAATGCATAAATGTAAATGTAAATGTAATTAGGCCTAGTCTGTGCAGCTTAGGAGAGACTGAGACTTTATAAAGGTTGTGTTTAGTAAACTGTCAACATCACTTACAGAAATGGTATGGGTCTGTGGTATGGGTCTATGCATATGTGTGACAAAACATGTCTATTGAGGCGGCTGTGGCCTACTGAAGAGTTGCCAGTTCGACCCCAGACCAGTAGGAAAAATGTGGGTCCAGAAAAGTGGTGCACTGTTCTCCCATGCTTACAGTACATGCATGGATGAAATGCCTTTCACATCACTGAAACCTGCACTGCTCCAAAGGTATTGCTGTAACATGCAGACCTGCATGCAGTGTGTGCCTAGCCTAATTAGTGGAAGATGCAGCACACAGTATACACATGTGTATACTGTGGGCTGCATCTTCCACTAATTCACAGTTAATAAATGCACAGACAGGGTTTCATTTCTGGCAACCTTAGTGGGAGGTTTTTGAGCAAATTTAAGTAACAATATGTTGTCTACATTTAGACTATTATTGTATATCAAATGATATACTAGTCTACAAAAAGCACATGCAGAACTTGATTGAAAAGTAGTTTAATCAGTGTGTGTGCAGAATGTCTGGCAGGCAATAGGCTAAGAATTTCCACCTCGGCTGCCATCAGCTTACATTTTATAAATTAACCTTCGCCTTTAACACTTAAGGGTTCCAAGTTGACCTTGCATTATCCATACATTTTTTTAACACCATCATCACAGGACAGGTTAATTTGCAAACTGCATATGGCCTCGAGGAGTTACAAGTTTAATGGTGTGCACCATCTAGTGGCTAAGCTGAGACACTGTAGTTTTATCTCGAAGCAAATTGAGGTCTACGTCTAATTGAAGAAACTGACAGCTAACCACTAATTTTTATTGTTTAATTTACTATTCTCACTCCACTTTTCTCACAGTATAGCCTAGTTAATCATTATAACAGGCTACAGTATAGCCTAGTTAATCATTATAACAGGTGGAAGCATGCATTAAGAGCAAAGTACAAACTCTACCCTGACAGAGCTCCTGATGTCCTGATGGCAAAAACATGATCACACGAGTACAGCAGTACTCGAAACCAATGGTTGATGATTTAAACTTCTACAACCCCACCCCCTCCTTTCCCCCATCTCTCTTACACAACACAGTATGTGAAATTGCGTGTCTGCGCATTATCACCCTCCTTTTCCCAAACCATGTTTCACTATGTAAAGGGTAGTCTATTGCTGTGTATTGTACTTTGTTATCACAGACATCAGTTTCAATAAAAACTAATGCATAATTGTTGTCAGTTTAGCCACTGGCAACTGTTACTTATTTAAACAAGAGGCATGTGCTAACTAGCCCTATCGAGACGTGCTAACGTTAGTTTAAATAACGATTTAAAGTTAAGGAAAACAGTCGCTGTCTTCAGAAGAATGTAACGTTACATAAAAATCTCAATATTATGCCGAATGAAACAAGTACATGTGGATACATGTACAATGAAACAAGTGGCTAATAGGCGCGTCAATTGTTTACTGCGTTGAATTTCTCACTGACAAACTAAAAATGAATGATAACACACAACCATGCACCATGACCACAACTGATGAGTTCACTTAATGAGAAGCTAGATCTATGCCAATGAAACATTAGACTACATGACCACTGCTACGTTCTGGTTAGGAAATTAAATGTGCCATCTATCTCAATAAGGACACTGGTTTATACTGTGAAAACATTGCAAACGTTAAGGTTTGAAAGTAAAAAAAAAAATAAAAAAAAAACTTTAGCGACCCACCTGCCATTGTTCAGATTACTCAGATTACGCCCGTCTCTTGCTTCTGAAAGCTCGGAGGAGAAGACTGCCCCAGAAGAAAACAAAAAATGATAACGTAGCGGAACTATCGTTATTTGTAGAAAGTTGGCGTAAAAGACTAGGAAACTGTTGACTACTAAGTTATACTATTTCAGTTGTAACCGTTTACAGCAGGATCACTTAAGTCAAATCAAAGTGAGCAGATTTCTGCTGAATGTGGCCTTAACTTTTGGTGTAAAACATCTACTTTACACGTCACTTATTAGAAGAAACGTGTCGATGTCAGTAGCTGCTGATCTAAACACATTTGTAAACTACTGTGTTCCTACTCTGCCGCGGGAAAGAGCGGAAATTATTATAGCTATCTGCCAAAGCAGTCATCGATGCGTAAATCCAGCGCAGCCGTGGAGGTTTAAACAAGTCGTATTTTTTGGCAGAAAACACATGGAACTTCAAGCATGCTAAAATGGCAATTACAAACATGACACGAATAGCATAAGAGAGAACAGATTTGAGTGAATACCAGTCAACGTTTTTATGTTAATTAAGGCCTACCAGTTTTGCCAATTACATGATAAACAGCTCATTACGGGGTGAATGAATGAGCTCTCGCGAGCAAGCTACCACCAGCTTTGTTTTACTGCACGGTTGGCTCTCACGAAATAGCTTTAAAACAGTTTTTAAAGCATACGCATAACCTAGCAAATAATAACAAGGCTTAGGGGCAAAGGTGGTCAATTTCATTTCAAACTCACTGGACCTATAGTCTGCACAATACGTTGTCATATCAATATCAACAAAGTCAGTTTTCCGTCACCGAAAAAAACTTCAATTTTGATGGTTGATGTGTCACATCAGAGAATTTTCAATATGTGGAGAATGACCACTCTCAGAATCCTTCCGGGTGGTACTGCAACAAGAGGGCGCTCCAGAGCATGTGAATTAGCTCAATGCTAGCATGTTACGCGGGAAAGCGGCCCATCCTATGAAAAGCAGAAAGGACATGAGTGACTTTTTATTTCATTTCTAGTGGGAAATCTATACTCAGGTAGCTACTTCCACAACGTGCATTAAGAAATTAAGTTGTCAACTGTGACAACAACAGGTTTTAGCCGCTTAGCTCCATAGACCACAATTCATTTTTCAACGCTCAACAGCAAAACTAGCGGAATTTCAACAAATTGCAGGCAAGTTAATAGGGCTTCCCGTAAACGGGCTCTTGTCACATCTGGGCACGTGAAGTGATCTAGATGGCCAAGTTCACGCAATCAGCTTGAATGAAACGCGTCACTAGCGCATCTTACGAGCAAACACGTGCACTGTTGACAGATTTCGGAGTGTTCCCGTATATTGCACTCTGCAACGAGCTAGCAGGCCTATTTTTGTAACCATGTTCGGATCCATATGCCTGTGAAAACCCTAAAGTACGGTGTACATTTTAGGACATCCTCAGATCTCAGAGTCAGATGTCAGTCTTCAGAGTCAACTTCAGACAAAGTTGAGTCAGTCTCAGAAAAACTTTGGTCAGTCTCAGGAAAACCTCTGCACACTTTAATGATGAAAGCCTCATCCCACATAAAACATGAGTAAGCTAAGCTCAGCATTCTGCACCACAGTTGATTCTTATGTAGGCCTAATCTTCATCTCACAAACGACATAATGATGCAGACTGCTTGTAGGTAGGCTATAAATCCAGTAGAAAGTGGGTGGAGTTTAGCCTACATACCTAGAATGACCGATATGATTTTTAGCCTAAAAATTGCCTAACATTGTCTAGCTAACATTAAACAAGGTAAGTGTAAATGTCCAAACTTTTTGTTGTTCTTCTTTTTCTTTTTGCTCTTCTAAGATTGGAACAAGGGTAAGTCTCTCTCCAGGCAAAAGGACCCCTGGTCTGAGAGAACATAGAGTAGCCTGAGTAATGATGTGGCATTACCAATGGCCTGGGACAGCTCTTCAAGAATAGGCCAAGTCCTACGTCAGGTAGAGAGATTATGGGATTCCCTACTAATCACTGAGGATTCCCAACTTATCTGCGTTTAATCTTATGAACAGCGCATTGACGTCCAATAATTATGCAAGCCCTCATAGTATCATTACTCTTAATCTTAGTCTGCTGACCTTAAAAAGTTGAATTATCTTATAACTTGTTTGGCTGTAGGTCATTAGACTGGACATGCTATAATAACAGTTAACTGATGATAATTGAACACTCATTGGCCTGACAAGCAGTAAGAGGAAACATGTTTTTTATTATTAATAATTATTGTTATTATTATCATTTCATAGAGGTTAGGCAGTTCCATTCACAGTTCCCCTTCCACAAAAACAGCATGGTCAACTTCATTTCTGACAACTGTTGTTGACCTCCATGTTCTGAGAGAACACTGGGCCGGGGCCACATCAGGTCAAACGGAGATTTTTAAAACAGTTCAGTGCTGCTGTCTATTTTCAGGCTACTGCTGAGTTCAGTGTAAGATCTTGCTGATATGGTAGTATATTGTTGTATCCTTAATGCTGTTTGTTGTGGCAAAATTTCAGAATCAGCCTTTATTCAATTCAAGAGTTAAATTGGCTCTGGCCCATCAGAAGTAGCTTAAAAGTGGAACTGGAATGACAGAAGGGTTAGGCTGCCTAAATTGTTTGTTTCAGTTTTCAGAGCCTGCTTCATAAAAGGCTGGATTTTTCTGAATTGACCCATTGGAATGAAGAACTACAGCGGCGGGTCATCAAAAGTTATCATCGGAGTAAAAACACAGTCACCTAGGCTTAAGTGAAAGTGGGTGTTGGTAAATAGGCCTATGTAAACTGGATGGTAAATATGTAAAAGTTAAGTTAAGTCACTTTATTGTCAATTCTCTACATATACTGGACATACAGAGGAATCGAAATTACGTTTCTAGCTTTCCCACAGTGATGCGCACGGTCAGGAGAGCCAGAAGCCGCTGCGTATCCATGCGCCGCCTACCCATTCACACATAGTCATACACCAGTGGAGTGAACCTGCAACCTTGCGGTCACCAAACGGCTCCTCTACCACTGCGCCACCACCGCCCGCAAAGAATTATACTTTTTTGATCCTGTGAGGGAAATTCAGTCTCTGCATTTATCCCAATCCGTGAATTAGTGAAACACACTCAGCACACAGTGTGAAGTGAAGTGAAGCACACACTAATCCCGGCGCAGTGAGCTGCCTGCACAACAGCGGCGCTCGGGGAGCAGTGAGGGGTTAGGTGCCTTGCTCAAGGGCACTTCAGCCGCTTTCCACTGGTCGGGGTTTGAACCGGCAACCGCCAGTGGTGATAGATGATAGGGCTGGGCAATTAATTGAAAATGAACCGTAATACATTCAGAACCTATAATCGATCAACTTTTTCCAGGTCAATTATTTCAATTAATTTCCCTTAAATAACACCGTGTGGAGTCACAACTGAGCAACGAGAGGCTCTTGTAAGTTATCATAGATCATAGTGCGTTTCCTTCAATTATTTTAAAAGCATATTCACAAATTCATTTGTCAGTGAACTATGAGGGCTTAAAAATAAAATAAAATAATCGTTCATTAAACGTAATCAAGTTAAAATGTTCAATTAATTGAGATTTTGATTTTAGGTCAAATGGGCTAAAATCAAGAGAAATTGGTTGTTTAAGAGATTTATTAGATTATGAACTGAACTTAAAAAAAAAAAAAATCCCGAAACACTTTGTTCTGAGGACACAGCACTAAAAACATTAACTTGTATGCTAGTGTTAGCCATTAACATACATACACTATGACACTGCCATTAGTTACTTTAGCTAATGTTTGTTTGCAGTTGTGAGGGATAGCGCCCCTAGTTGTAAGTGAATGCTTCAGAATTTGTTAGAAAACAGCGCCCCTAGAGGTCAAAAGTCACAACATTATTGTTTAATCTTCAGAATGGGATAAGATGAAAATTTATTTCGTTGTTAGAGACTGTTGAAAATCCAATATGTCAGAAATGATCATAAGGTGTGTTGAACTTGGCCTGACTCAAGGATTCCAAAGGTCCCGCTGTCTGCAGCTTTGCCGCTAGATCCCGAATTTTGTTCAACCCTGGTTTGTGTTTATTCCACTCGGACCATATGTAAAACATTATATGGCAGTTAGGCAAGGCGTATCCATGTCACTACTATGAGTGAGGAGCAACGGTGGGCCGCAAGAGGTTGGATTTGTAACCAAAAATATAGTTTTATTAGTTTAAAGACAAACAAGACCAGGACTAAAAAAAAAAAAACAATGAAAGTGAGATGTATCATTAGAATGGCTTTCTAACTAGGAGTGGAAGCAGCTCTTTTATACACCCATGGCAATATCCGTGAAATACAATATATATATATATATATATATATATATATATATATATATATATATATATATATATTTGATATGGAATGACAATAGTCCGGTATAAAAAATAAGTCAACTTCATTTAAACAATTAACAGTTTTTTTGTTATTATGAGGTCCCATATTAAATAGCCTAATTATCTGTATATTCTCATTTTGCTTTTTAACTATTTATAACAACTTTATGGTACTAATATAAATTGTGTCATTCCCACTAAATAAATAAAATTTAGAAAATTCTGACAACGTTGCACTAGTATTTTACTATCCTTACACTTTGCACCCATAAGCTGAAACAGCATGGGAAACATCAGTAAGCCTGTGATCTAGGGCAGCTCTCCCAGTTGGCCATCTTGCTTTTTCCTGAGGCATGCAAGTGTAATTAACTTCATATTTAACTTTTCTGAAAGTGAACCTGAGGGCAGAGGACCATTAGATAATTGGAAATAGCCATTATACACAAACACCATCTGTAGCAGTTTGGTTAGATTTTTTGGTTTGGAAAAATTAGCCGTAATTTATTGACCGGATTTTTAACTAGATTGACCTTTGTTAGTGGAATCAGAACTTGAGTCACACTGATACAAAATAAGATCATCTTTACCTTAATAGCTTTATTACCAGTGGGAAGCAATATCTCATTTCTAATTTATGTTGTGACCTGACCATTTCGGAACACTGGACATTTTTAATCACTTCTTTTTGAACAACATATTCTCTCAATTCTCCGATTATGAAGAGTTTAGATGCTTACATAAAACTAATAATCAAAATAATGCAAGTGTGTTTTTTTTGATGATTCAACTTTTCCACCTTCCAATTATTCAGTATGTTTTTGCCATTGAATAAATATGACATATTTATGGGTATTACAGCATTATATTTGTGTATTTGTTTCAGCTCACTTTCCAATGCTTCTCCAATAAATAGCTTTTCTATTTTTATAGTTGATTCATGTTCTTACAGACATGCAGGCCACCACCAGTAAGATGCAAGATGATGCTGGATTGCAGTGCCTTGATAAACGTCAGAGTTTCATGAATAGACATCGGCGTTGTGTGGGAGGGATTTGGAACATGCGTCAGTGGTTATGGAGTGGTGTTTACCTGGGCCAGCCAATGTATATCTTCCCTTACCAGCTCTGTACATCATATGTCATGACCCAGATCTGGTTTGGTCCCTCCTACTTCCTCCTATGCGCACCTTTAAGGCTAATAGTTTACCCATGGGATTTACTAAGATTTCTGCTTGGGCCGCACAGAGACACAGTTGATCTCCAGAGACGAGAGGGACTCCCAAAAGCACAACAATGGCAGAACCCAAGAACGTGAAATTTCTACTGCTGGGTAAGAATCTGGCCTGCACAATTATTTTCAGTGTGTTTTTTCATCTTTAATGGGAATTGTCCAGGTTTAGATAACAAAGGGTTAAGGATGGTGATATCCACCGGGACTTTCCTCACTAGTGCAATGCAAAAAGGAAATTTGGGGGGGTTTGAAAGTATGCTAAGATGCAGAGTGTGCAGATCAGATACTATGTGCACATCAACAATGTTTTAATCTTTACAACCTCTGATCTTGAGTTAAAACCAAATACTCTGGATAGTGCCAGGCATGGTAAACTTGAGTATTGTGTCTGTTTTACTTTTGAGAACTTGAGATGACTCAAGTATCTATCTATCTATCTATGTCTAGCAAATACGTTGTCCAAGTGAAATAGTTTTTTTACATTTTGTACAAATACCATAATTCTATTATTTGGCTCCCTATGGAAGAAAAGCTTTCTTTGTGTATGTTTAGATATAAGCAGTTTGTTTTTGTGACCCATGCACTTAATGTGCTGACTTTCAAAGGTGATGTAAAAACAAAACATAAAATCTAGTGACCAAGAAGGCAGAAAGCCACACTGACATTCTTATTTCTCATTATCTAATTATTCTTATGAATATGCATATCAGTATCAGAATTCAGCAACACCTATGTTTTTGAAACATGCTAAATTATATCACATGCCTTGTAAACAGCACCAAAACGACAACATGGACAGAATGTAGTACAAGTACAAAATGTCTAGGTGACAAGGTGCAGAATGCAACTAGGTGAGCTGAAATTATTTAGTAGTTTATACTCTCCAATCCCTTAATTGATCCTTCAGTGTTTCCTATTTAAGAAAGTAATCTCCAATCCTCTTCAGCAGTCTGGAGAGTAGACACCAAAGCATAATGAGCTTGTGCAGCTGGCTACTTTTAGTTAGTGAGTGAGAGCACTTTCTGTCACACAGAGGTCACAGGTACTGTAACTAACACAAGAGTAAACTTACCTCCAGCGACGGCGTTAAACCGATGCAGAAGTATAACTCAGCCTTAACTCAGCCCTTATGCTTCTGTGTAGATTTCCTTCACCTTGACCAGTGCACCTTGTTTTTGGTTTTTGCTTCTGCGTTGGGGTCACTGCATTACATGGTAAATTACCTACCATTGAAGAACGTGGATGAGGAGGTGTATTTCAGGTACCAGTTACTACTCACCTTGACCAATCACAGCCCCTGAGGTCTGCATTGTCTGTGTTGTCTATCTGCGTTGCTTCGATGTAGTTAGAATTTTTTTGTTGAAATAATGCAGACAACGCAGACCTCAAGGACTGTGTTTGGTCGAGGATTGTGATTAGTGATTGGTACCTGAAGTGCATCTCATCACCCGGGCTGAGTGTGATCCATCTTGACTCAGCCTGAAACGTTTACCTGACTCAACTCAAGATTACCCCACAACACTACAACATTTTTGGTGCTTTCCTCTGCAGATGGATGCCATCCAGCTGCATCACTTCTGGTCCAAGTGATAACACACTTATTATGATGACCAGATAATCTCAAGCGCCAGCTCAGGTGTCTTTGCTGTGGCTCCCTGTAACTTATAGGGATCATTGTAAAGCCTATTACATAATAAGCTTTAGCTGGATTTATACTTCTGCGTTGCGTTGTCGCAGACCTTCGCCGACACCAATCAGACCTTCGCCGACACTACGCATACACCTTTCGTGCGCATGAAAAAAATCCTGACTACGCGTCAAAGTGTCGCCGACACGGTACGCAGACCGACGCATACGTCATGGATTGTGATTGGTCCGCTTTACATCCATTCCAATTCTCCGCCTTTCCAGTGCGTTGTGTGTACAAGACCGGCATTTTTAAACTTACATAAATGGCCTTATAACTACCCATTCACCTGACAAAGACAGTTGACCACAGAAAGTAATGACCTGATAACTATGCTTATTATCCAGACAAAGCTTCCCATCAACGCATCTGACACAGTTTGGGAAGTTCCACAGTCTCCAGAAATCTCCGGCTATTGTTTCCCACTGGTTAGTTGACGGATAGGGCAAAAACTCGGGCTGCAGTGTTGTCCACAACGCTTTGCAAACATCTGACACAATAGATGACACTGTGGATGAGGCTTGTAGCTTACCGCTAGCTACAGCCTGTTGATTTGCACCAGAAGCCAATACTCGCAACGCAACGACCGGAAAAAACACACTCAAAGGACCCTTTATAAACTCAATAACCCCCTAGCGTTGTGGCAGAGAACTGCCACGCATAGCAATTACGCGGACGCAGAGGTATAAATCAAAAACGTCGGCGATGGTGTCTGCGACGACGCGACGCATAAGTATAAATCCAGCTTAAAGTAACCTGGTATGTAGAAACTTGTAGATGAGCAGATTCTATTTGTTCCTGGAAACATCTAATCTTGTTAAATTTTGTCCAGTGAGAAGAGAAAATAGTGCAAAACTTGCATACATACAAACATAATTCACCACACAACAAGCAACACATACACATTAAGGGGGGTTTGGAAAGGGAAAGAAGAGAAAGAAAATAAATTACAAAAAAAAAAGGAAGAAGGGGAAAGGGGATTCCTGCTTTCTAAGCTATCAAAGTGTACATTCTGTGTGTCTTCGATCATATCTGGGTAAATAGTGAAATGTTCATGTCAATACTGTAAGAAAGCATTTAGCATGACCTCAGCATTAGTATTCAGGTATTATTGGACTGGGCTTGTGTCTGTAAGTTTGGGAGATGGTTTTACAGCTGATTTGTATGCATTTACAAAAGCATAAAACTGCTAGGGTGGTACATGTGTGTGTAAAACCAGTCTGGTACATAGTTTCTGGATGGGATTGCCTTTTCAGATTTTTTACTAAGTAGTAATCCAATTATATTATTAGCCCTTTGGGATCTTTCTTGGATGCTCCAACGTTGTTTTGCCAACAGAAATAGAGCTAAACCACACATAGTGCCAACAAGTTACTGTGAAAAAAACAATATGCTTACACACCATGTTGGCTAGTAGAGGCATGCAAATGGAATGGGTCAGAATAAGACCTTAAAGGTCTCATTCCATCGTATTTTCATTAATTTTGTGGTGGTCTCTTGTTTAAAATAATGTCATGAGAGTTGGTTTCGACAAAAAATATGCTGTGGTTGTCTTGTTTCAAGCTATTTTAGTTAGGTGAAAACGAGAGCAGGGATAGCTCGAGAGGATTCTTATGAATATTAATGATATGCAAAAGTTTCGCCTCTGATTGGCTAACAACACTGTGACGCTCCCTCTTGTGGGTCTGTCTGCAGGCAGCCTAACGTTTCTTGAGGGCGGGTTAACTGCATAGCTAATGTTCAAATTGATGTACATTTGTACGGCTTTTCCGATTCGCTCGTTTTTCCCGGCAGTTTTCTATCGCAGGCGAATACAGACTACAGGGGTAGGAGAGCAGTTTGAAGTTGAGCATAGAAGGACAACTTGGGCTGACCTATGGTAATGTAAAAACATCAAGTCTTAAACGATTTATTTTGGAAGGAGACCTTTAAAATTGTGGCATCCGAGGCAGTAACACTTTATTTTACAGCGTCACAGTTTCAGTGTATCTACCTAATTTGGTACAGTGATACAACCTGTGTTACAATATATAATATTATATACTAGCATTGTACTTGCTTAATGTTAATTCTTTGTTGTTACAGTGTAATATGAAGTGATTGTTATAATACTTTGCCAAATTGCTACATTTGTCCTTTTTTTTAATTAACATTGAAATAAAGTGTGCCAGCTATGTACCTACATACACAGCACATGTATGTCTTGTAGTCATTGTGGTGAAATATGAGAGCACTTACACTACATAGTGCACTGGGTTTATAGGCCAAGGGTGCCCTAAGATTCACCCTCTGCAGCATTACGGTGCCTTCAACTTAAAGCAGGGCTAAGCAAAGTTCTGTTTTTTTCTCTCACAAGCTCACTCTAAAGACCGCTGTAATGCATTTTATTGCACTGCATTCTATTGGAGGCGGACTGCTGCTGTTGAACATTGCAAATGCTGTATCTACTGTTGCATTCTACACCGTTCGTTCGCCGTGTAATGACTCATGTTAGCACCTTTATTTCTGCGCATTGCCTAAGAATTTATCAAAGTAGCAAAGTAGGCTATAGTGTATTTTAAGCACTTTTCATTTCACTGTTAACAATGCTAAGCAGGTACACAAAATACAATGCAACTGTGATATCCCATGTTACATAATGCAAGTATGATAATACACATTGTTACACTGGTTGTACCATAATGACACTGTAAAGTAGTATTACCAATCACTAACCGTACTGTACAAGCCAAAGTAAGAGGATATTTGTGTCTTCCAGGTGCCAATGAGGCTGGCAAGACCACAGTGGCAAAGCAGATGAAGTGAGTATACTGAAGATTCAATTGATTGGGTTTACATGTACTCTAAGATTCCTTACTACTCCCTATACACTCAAGGTACTCCAAGGGATACTAGGGTATTAGGCTGCACTGTACTGTCACACAGTCTGGGTTACCCCAGGACACTTGCCACATTTACCTGGAAGCTTTCAACTGGAGACCTTCTCCCTCTTCATCTGGCTTCACCAGAAGTGTACAGATTTTCAGAACAGTAGGCTGTTCCTCCAAAGAAAACAAGCTGACTTTCTCTGTAAAATAGGTCATAAACCAAACCAAACCGCTGAAAATTACTGATAAAATTAAGGCAAAAATAGTAAAGATGGGAAGTAAAATGACTTTATATCAGCTAAAATAGATTTGACTTCATATTACCTTCAAGTAGGACTTGAGGACTTGTGTTTCAGCAGGGGAAAGTGTGTAGTATGAGGACAGGGAAGTGTGTTGTTTAGGATGAAATGAGTTCGGGTTTAGCAATAGCAGCTCACACAGTGTTCAGTGTTGCATGGGAAACCATAACACGCTCATAAATAAAGTCACTAAAACTTTTAATTCCATACTTAGAGGTGAAATAGGTTTGATTGTTTGATTTATCATGCTTTTATTTTTCTTTTTTTCGTGGTTCTCAGAATTATTTTCCTTGGAGGCTATACTGATGAGGAACGGTTAGAGTTTAGAGCCACCATCTACAGCAACATCCTTCAGTTCACACTAACTGTCATTCAGAACATGGGTCCCTTGGAGGTGAAGTTTGGATCTCCCTCTGCAGAGGTCAGTCACATAGACACTGTTGAGGGCTAAAGCAGCTCTGAGGAAACTGGAAGTACACGAATTAAAGATTTTCTCCTCCACACAGTGGTCACACATATGTAAAGCACACTCCTTTGAACTTACATTGTTTTTAACACAACCTCTACGCTAATCAGTAAGATAAATTTATTTTATTATGATTTTATTTTGAGCCATGATGTACATGTCTGTTTACATGCACTGCTATTGCCACCCACTGTACTTGCACTGCAGCATGTACACCTACAACCAGGACAAGGGCTTTGGAGTATTAATTTAAGACAGGTCAGGCCTAGCATCAGAGGCCAATGTCACATCTCAGTTGGTTCATAATAACACAACACTGCATACAGCAGCATAGATTACTGCCCTTGTGTTTTTAATGTTTTAAACTAAGACCTCACAAATAGACAACCCATTAAGCATCAACAGATCGGTAGAGTACATCAAATCATCATACGTCGTATCTCACCGAATTCAAGGTTTCATAAATCTTACAATATAGTCACCTTTTCTACTACTCATTTGTTAAGCACAAATCATTTTAGCACCCTTGTTGTGCTAAAGAACACACCCTAACATGGTCTGAAGAATGAAGCATAAACAATTTAATTTTATTATATCTATTTTCAAAGGTAATTATTTAAAGATTATGTTAATTAGACATTAATTCAAGTGACATACCAAATCCTCTCTCATTTTCAATAAAAGTAATACAGCCTAATGTGAAGATTCAAGTGAAATTATGTTTAGTGGGTTTTCACATAGAATTGATGATGTATGATGTATCAAAAAAGGTATTCAAAAAGTGGGTGGTGTAGTAAGTGTTTTGCCTATGACCACTCTGCAGGCTGATGCTAAGAAGCTGGTGACCATGGCAGGGGCGACAGAGGAGGGAACGATGCCTGCGGACATGGTAGCTCTCATCAGAACTGTATGGGCAGATGCAGGGATCCAGTCCTGCTTTGAGCGTGCCAATATGTATGACATAAATGACCCCACATCCTTGTGAGTATTTGAGCACAACACATATACCCAAATGCAAACATACTATCAAAATGCATTAATGCACTAAAACCATATGCTGTTAATGCATCTGCCAGCTTCTTGGACAATCTAGACAGAGTTACTGAGCCTAACTACGTACCCAATGAAACAGATGTGCTTTACGCTCGGATTGAGACCACGGGCACAGTCGAGGAGCAGTTTCCCTGCAAAGACATGCTCGTCAGGTAAGCAGCCAACGGTCAAACTTCAACAGCTGCATTGCAAAACAAAAACAAAAAATAAAGTCGTGTACATGCAAGAAAACACATACTTGAATAGATTATATACAAATAATCCACTACTTAGGGTGATTGGTTTAGTTGAGATTTAACAAAGAGAAAATACAAAAGTTATACATTTGCTAGATATTCAGAATAAATACATTTATCTGATGGCAGAGGATCTTGAAATATTGTATGATATACCTGTATGACATGGATGATTATGTGGCTTACTGTATTCAGGTGTGGTGGTGTAGGCCATGTCTTTATATTTCTACTCAACCCCTTTCACCTAAAACCACTCCAGGAGTCATGGAGCAGTAAAACTGACGTCAAAAGGTTACAACAAGGTAACACTGCAGACTTACTCTCTGTGACATAATAGGCTTTTCGATGTTGGAGGCAAGCGTGAGGAGAGGAAAAGCTGGATCAAGTCATTCGAGGATGTGGGCTGCATAATCTTTGTCGCTGCTCTAAGTGCGTATGACCTGGTGCTGGTGGAGGATGAAGAGATGGTGAGTGCATAGGGCTTAAGGACAGTGTGCTGTGTCTGTGTGTCAGTGTGCACTGTGCAGTATGAGTATAAAAAGCTGATAAGGCCCTGTGACGACATCATGCCAGGTCCTGTAAATTGTTTAAATGTTAACCTTAACACAGCTACCTTAGCACACTGCCATGTACTGATGTCTGGTTCGAGGCCGGTTTGTTTATTAACATAATTCATTAAACACTAGCCCTTTCATCAAAATCAAAATTATGATTGTAAATGATGTGCATGAAAGTTGCATCAAAAACTTGGCAAAAAAGTCTGACCTAAGTGTTAAAACACTTAAATATTTGATGGAAAAGGGGATCCTGGGAAAATGCCTTTTTATGCTTCCATGGAAACAGTAATCTTGAAGGTATCCTGAAGGTATGATGTCCATCAGCAGTTTGTCCCCATTTTGTGAATAATAAATCTAGACCTGAAGAGATTTGGTGTGAATGTTTGACTGGACTTTCATATTTAAATTCAAGCTTAGGTCATTAGGTCACAGGTCAAAGCCCCTACATGTGACCATGTACATGCCATTGAATTCTTTATATATAGAATAACTTTGAGTCATGTAAACATTATCACAATAGAGCACATCTGCAACAATGTGTAGTGTAAATTAAATGTGGATATGTGAGATGACCATTTTTTTGCTGATGACTGTGTTGTGTTTTCTTTTTTTGTCTCCATTAGAATCGCATGCATGAGAGCCTCCATCTGTTCAATAGCATCTGCAACCACAAGTTCTTCACCACCACAACCATGGTGCTCTTCCTCAACAAGACGGACATTTTCAAGAACAAAATCCAGAAATCCCCCCTTAGCATTTGCTTTCCCAATTATTCTGGTTAGTGTTTTATTATCAGGTGACATATTTGAACAAGAATTCTATTTTATAGCTGTGTTTTATGGCCAGTAGTACTTGGCAGGCTAATCACTGAAAGCAGTTTGAATGTAATCCGGTTGGTTTCATTTAGGAATTGGTTTCATTTAGGATTTTTTTTTTTCAGGTGGTAACAGTTATGATGAGGGAACTACCTTCATCAAGAAGCAGTTTGAAGATTTGAATCTGAAGAAGGGCGAAAAGGAGATCTACACGCACCTGACCTGCGGCATTGATACGCAGAATGTGCAGTCAACATTCAACACTGTTGCTGACACTGTTGTGAAGAACCTGAAAGCCTGTGGTGTTTGGTAAACAACCAGAGTCTCACCAAATCTGTCCACATCTGCTTTGCTACAGAAGCAAGGCAAGGTCCAAGCCATTCATTATCCTTTTTGCAAAAAAAATAATAGTTTACTCAAACAAATAACAAGTGTGTAGGTGACACACTTTATGTGACCACCATCTGTCAAAATATCCCATACTGCAAGAAATTACAAACTAAACTACCATTGCAAGCTGTATGGATTGGATTAAGAAGCATGAACCTTAACAACCAAACAGCACTCATTTGTATAATGCCTTGAAGGCTGCATGAGCTTACTGAATACAATTCAAAATCTGTGCTATTAGCTGTAAATAACACCTATTTGGTTAATTTCAATAGAGCAAATTGCATATTCAGCTGTTGTTTTTTAAACCATTATCTAATGTCAGTAGTGGCATAGAGGAAACATTTACTGTCCATGGTTATGTTTTGTTTGAGTATTGTTTTGTAAATTTAAAGTATTTTGATTTCATTGTTAAATGTATATGTATGTATAGGGGTCAGGGTCGTTTCTTTGTCATTTGTAAACTGAGTTTATTTATTTATATGCTTAGTCTGTATAATCAGAAAGGTAGAGGAAATCTGACCAATGGAACAAGTCTTAGTCTATCCTGTTATTAAATATAAAACTGTTGCAATCTGTGTTTTTCATGAAAGTCTCCCCAGGTATAAATATCACAATAACCAAATTGTTAAAAATGTTTGCTACACCGTCAGCAATTTTCAATGTACAACTTTTTGATTATATTGTCTGGTAAGAGCATCATGTAACCAAATGTATAAAGAAGACCTATTGTTCCTAAACCACCAAGCATAAACACAGAAATCTTAAAGTGCCCTAGTTGATTGCATGTATTGCATATAAAATCATTTGCATGCCCATGAATATACAGTACCAAAGCTGTAAACAAATATTGTATGATTTGGTAAACAACTTTTGTCATCTATGTTTCTCATAGCTCAGATTACAGGTAAATATATGGTGGATGAAAGGTTTAATGACAACAAAAGATTTCTGTAAAAGTATGTTCTTTACAGTTTGAACGAAAGCAATATGACTACTCAAGATGCAAATCAGTGTAAAATATTGACAGTAATTGATTTTAATTGTCCATCATTCGCCCAGATGCATCATGACAGTTGTCAAACAGAAGGCTATAGTCAGTGCCTCCTGCTTTCACAAAATCCGACACAGTCTTGGAGCCTCTAAAATTTTTGGTCTCAACGATCTGTGAACCAAAATAAGATGTTTGAACACTTAGAGGAGTCAAAGCACAAATCTTTAACATCTTTGGGTAAAACAGCAGAAATAAAAAGTTATTTTGAAAGCCATTAAGTGGGACCATTTTATATGTAAAAATAAGAATACCTTCCAGGTGTTGCTCATGTGGCGAGCATCTACCACAATAGTCTGGCTGCTGATGCCATACCCATCCCCCTTGTGTACCAACCACTTAGTGCCATCCTCCAGTGTTACCCTATTGAGTTAACAATTTAGTCAATTTTACTCACACACACACACACACATTGTAAAAATTTAACCTAAATGTTTCAAGACTGACTGCATATACCCCTTACCCTGACCCCCCCCTCCCATATAGTACATGGAAACATTTTGTACCATTGCATTTGAAATGCAGTTCCACAAAAGCTTAATGGGAGGTTTATGCTCTTATACCTGACACCGGAGTGGCTGAGTTTTCCGACTTGCACAGTCATGCCTTTCAAAGGCCGTCTCATTCTGTCGGCCACATAAACCTTGGAATTGTAAAGCTTTGTAAGGTCTGACCTCTTAGACAAGTCATAGTTGTAGGAATTTGTTCCTAAAGAAGTGATTCATAAATTAATGCCCATAATATCTCACATGCTGTACATCTCACATGCAGTATGTCAATGTTATTAATACTGCTATAATAAATTACAAATTTAAAAGGGCTGAAATTGTAAGTAAGACAAAATTAAATAGTTCATACCCTCTCCAAATCCGCAATGAACTGCAACCACAAGCATAGCCAGGACAGCCAACGTAACGGCAGTCTTGAAGGCAAACATGATTGTTGCTTCACTCTTCTAGGGACTAAAAGCGTACGTATTTATAGCCTTTGTAAGTAAAAAAAATTAATAAATAAATAAAACCATGTGTTTCTGCTCATACTCAGCCAGAGATGAGGGAGTGTGAGGAAGGTGGGTGTGGCAACAGCTGAAATTGTGCAACTTTTCTTAAACGGTGGCAAATAGAAGAACAACTCAAAATGTGTTATACAGTGTAGGTAAATGTATAGGCTTAACGTTTAATGCATTGTGCTCAAGTAAAAAAGATTATTTTTTCAAGAAAATATTTGTCACTTGAACTCACAACATTTTATTTTCATAAACCAGTAATGAGAGGGTTAAAATACTTCTAAGCCCTGAGGCCATGAGTCATCAGGTCAGTGTTTGAAAAATAACTCTCTGGAATATCTGTTATGTTGAAATCCAGATATTACTAAATAACAACTTATCTTTGTTTGCAGAGAATCATATTTCATTCTGGCCATTTCAACCCAATCTCATTTAATAGAACATTCAGTCATTAAAACAACAGGTAGAAAAATTAAGTGACTTCATCACAGTGAACATAGACAGTTTCACTGATAAAAGTTTTTCTTTGTTCAAAATTATTTTTCAATTTTCATCCCTGACTTATTGTTTGAAAATTTGATTTGCTTTTAGATTTTTTTTTAAATGCAGGTTTCACTTTGCAGTGTTACATAGCATAGGTAACTGTGGAATTTAGGCCTTAAAGAACCCCAGCTGAGGACACTCTGGCCGATGTCCGAAGGACTAGTCTGTGAAGCAGGTCACCAGCCTCAGATTACTTGACATCCACGCCACCATCAATCCTCTCCAGTCTCACTGCACATCCACTCTGATCTGAGCTGGCACAGTGGCTGCACTGTCAAGTCCTAAAATGGCGGGTATGGGGACAGTTCTATCAAATTCCTCCCAGGCCAACTAGAGAATAAATCATATTTGTGTATTTAGATCTCATTATGATCTATTTAAATTCCTATTATTTCAAATCATTACATCTTAATATAATGTAAAATAATCTTACAGGATGCTTTCAATTGGGAGGTGGTTGTTTCAATTCATTCAAATATTGGCAAAATATTTTTGTCATATATTTTTCTATAAAGGACTTTTTGATTACAATAACAAAGTTTAAAATATGTTCTGGTCTGTTATCCTCTTCTGTCACATGGCCATGTCTATTGTCTTAATCATTCACTGTTTTGTATCAGTGCCTTGCTTTTATGTTTACATACAGGCTATGTGCATAATTTTAATTAACTTCCCAAATCTGGCACAGTTACACCTGTGTAAATAGCCATGTAAATGTACTTAGTGCCTATCTAGATAAATAATTTACAACAGAGTAGGGTTATAGGCCAGTGTCACAATACATAGGCCTACTTTTCTATGATCGGTCAGATGCTATTTCAATCTGTACAAACCACCCAGCCAACACATCAGCCAGCAAACACATCTATGTGGGGCCCAGATAGGCTTTACTGAGATTAGACTGACTGTGGGCTTTTGTGTTCAGACTTGTATGGAACACCCAGATGGCACAGGCATGCTATTTTAAACATGGGCGCTGAATGGGTTCCTGACCATGCAGGTAAGAACAAATAGATAAAAACCTGACACAACATGTAGCTTATGAAAGGAGTGAAGACAATCTATCTTGACAATAAACAACCGTGATTAAGAAATGTTTGGGATCTACATACCGTTATCTCTCTGCCACTCTATGATAATCATTTGATCAAACAAGCACGACTGAGAATATTCTGGGAGAGGATGCAGATTCGAGATACAAGAAACTCAGGGGCACTCCACATTTTAAGCTGTAGCAATACTTATTTTATTGGTAGGTTTATTGACCGTGTAATTTCACATAATTTTCATCTTAAAGATCTGACCACCTTATTGGTGTTACAATGTGTTACAATAGGCCTAGTTATTTTTCTATGACCTATCAGATGCTCTTGTAATTTGTACTACCACTCACTTAAGTGAACTCTGCACAGTAATCAGAGACTGGTGATTAACTTGTTCTTGAGTTTTGTGTCTGCTTCTTTTAATGTTCTGTAACTTAAACAAAATGAAAGAGGATCACAAAGCATCCTGGTTGGCTGGCTGGCTATGCTACTTGATATTGACAGTGAAATGCTATAGGACTGATGGGACTTATAGGCCTACTGGTCCGAATATGTGCCCAGTGTTGTGACAGAAAAAAGTCGTTGTCGCAAAAGCTAGGGTGACAACATCCACTTCCAGTTTTAATACTGTTAACCCACATGTTTAACCCATGTGCATCCCACCTTATTGTGTTGGCTGGTTAAGCAGTCTCTAATACTTTTCGTAAAATATTGGTAGTCAAGTCCATTTACTTGCATGATTATATATTCAAGTAAACATCGATATCACTGTTCTGGTCTCACTCAAATTTTATACCACTGTAGATAGATAAAGCTGTGAACACGCCCACCTAGTCTCAAAAGCGGAAAAAGGAAGTGCTGTAACTAATTGTTTATATGCTTGGACAGGAGCATCGTTGACAGCTGGAATTGCGTTTGGCATTCTTTAGCCTTTGTTTTCATTTCGCTTTTGTATAAAATATACTTGATAATAAAAATATGTAGATGTAAATTAGGCCACGTGCGTGTCGCATACAAGTTAGAAATGCAAATTAGCTGACAAGTTTAACGTTAACTTATTTGAATAGCAAACAAGCTAACTAACATTAGCTACCGATAGCTAACTACGAGAAGTCTGATTGACTAGGTTGCGGTGGCGGGTAGTCAAAAACTTCATCTATCATATCAGCAAAAGCATACTGCACAGTGGCTGCAGACTGCATGTAACTTATGCCATTGAAGTATGGGCTGACAGGAGGTGAGTAATAGCTAAAGCAAGTTGGTTAGCCTTGGTTTACAGAACACATTTAACAATAAATTTCGCAGCCGTGGAATATGTAACATTATGCAGAAAGTCCTAGGGCAAATGAGAGAAAGGGAGAAGTTAGTGTTTTATCCACTGTCGTCTTAACTGATTAAGGCACTTTCATGTGGCTTATGTGATGTGGCAGTTTTGTGACTCAGTGCGACTTTGTTTGCAGGAAAACCAATAGTTTAATACCAATTGTTTATAACCTTTACATTTTTTATTTAGACGGTTGTAGCAGCTGTCCTCTTGACATAATGCAAATTATGCAAAAGCCAGCTACAATGCAATAGCCTGTTTACCTTTCAACAAATAGCTGTCTGTGCTCCCTCACCCCCTGCAACTTTGAGACACTGCCTCCTGTCTGTTTGGTGAAAACTTGTGTCGCAGTCAGATACCTTCTGCCGTGGTGCCTGTGAAATGACCTGACTGCAAGACCTCGGGCCACATCGGATTACAAGAATGGCGAGGATAGCGTGGTATCAGGAGAAGGTGATGTTTCAGGAGACAGTGCTCTTGCTGTGAATTAATGGTGATGTTCCTGTGTTGCTTTGTCAGTTAATTTGTTATTGCTGTCTTTTATCAATTCAGATTGGTGCCTATGACCAACAAATATGGGAGAAATCACTGGAACAAGCTGAATTCAAGGTGAGTTAGGCTATTGATATGAGGCTGGAGTGGCCTTAAGCTGAGCCTCAAGGAAACAGAAACTTTTATTTCACCTTCATCTCACCTCTTTGTTAATACCCCTTATGTGTAGGGTATTCACAACAAACCCAAGAAAACAGGACATATCAAGCCCGATCTCATTGATGTCGATCTAGTGCGAGGTGAGTTGCATTTTAACATACTGAGGCCAACATACACACACACACACACTCACAGGCCTACTTATTACGTTTTAGAGCAAGAGAGAATAATGCATTTGCTTCAACCTGTGAATTCTCCCACTTCCCAGGCTCCACATTCAGCAAGGCCAAGCCAGAGAGTCCTTGGACAGCCCTGACCCGGAAGGGCCTTGTGAGGGTTCTGCTCTTCCCATTTTTCTTCCAGTGGTGGATCCAGGTCACATCCAGGTGTATCTCTACCTGGATCCTCATCCTATACCTCCTGCAAGGTCATTGTAACACTCAGTATTACTTGCGTATTGTAAGAGGAATCTAATAATGCAAAAGTACGATTAGTTAATCTGGGAAATTTAGGGATGATTTTCTAGTCAGGCTAGCACTGCCTTGTGCTTGTGCTCAATTTGTTATTCACTCTAAAATCACCACTGTGGAAGAAATTTGTCCATAGGCATCCACTGATTTTGACAAAGCGAACAGAGGGAGGGCTGAAACTCAAACAGTCTGATAACAGTTGGTTGAAGCCATGTAGCACCAAACAGAAAAAAAACAGTAATGAGATCATTTGACTTGAATTATTCAATTTTTGTTTAACTAATTTCTTCATGCATTAGACATTTGCAGGACCTGACTGCTGAATGGTAGTCACTAAAAGTCTTGTGTAAATGCTGTTTTTTTCATATTACATATTTATAGTTACTAATTCAGGGTGTAAGGAATGAACTACTTAGCAATTAACATGGATTTCTTTTTGCTTGCCCATCAACTACATGAAAACCCTCTGAATGATAATATTGCCCTACGACCTTCTGTCTGGCTAATGTGAAGAAGTGTTGCATCTTTTCCATCCAAGTCCGAGAAGAAAACTGAAAGAATAACCAGTTAATTAGGTAAAGAAATGTCACTGTGTGTGTGTGTGTGTGTGTGTGTGTGTGTGTGTGTGTGTGTGTGTGCTCGTCCTTTTGACTTGCTCTCTGTGCAGTGGCAGCAGTGATGCTGTACATTGAGGTCCCTGCAGCCAGTGCCAGTGAGGTGGTGGGGCCCGTGTGCCTAATGCTCCTGCTGGGCACTGTGCACTGCCAGATCGTCTCCACCGAGTCCTGCCGCAGCCCCCACCCCAGCCCCCCTCCCAGCAGAGCCACCAGCCCCGTCAGGAGGAAGAGGTACGGTAGGCCTGTGTCGGGGCTCACTAGCATCTCCAGTCTAACTAGCTAGCATTCCGTTTAACCGGAGTTCAGTTCAATCTGTTCTAGTGCAGATTGTATTTAGAATTCCCAGTGTTTGTAGCTCGATTCAGCTCCCCACCCAGACAGGTTTTTCTCCTTAACGGACAGATGTTGGTAATTGAAATGATAATGGTGTACTCCTTTGATAATATAATCCAATTCCCTTATCAGCCAAACTGTACTCTGTTATCAGCACTAAGTTTATTGATGTTGATGTTATGCAGACAAAGAAAGGCCAAGGCCCCTAAGAAAGCAGATGATCATGGCAATGGCACAGACTCCAGACAGATTCCCTGGCAACTAGAGGAGAAACAGAGGCTGCTGAAGGCTGAGAAGAGACGGGTAGGCCTTGCTGTTCTCTTAGACTTAGTCTGGACTTGGTCGTTTGGAAAATGGGAAGAAGTGTGTTATCCCTTCAGGATTCGGCAGTGTAATATCACAAAATGTTCTGCCAAAATCTCGCAGTTGATAGTGTTCGCCTGGAGTGTTGATGTTATCATTGAGGTATTTTGTTTGAACATGTCCATTTATCTTCTGTCTCTTCTGGCTCAGACTTTGTTTGCGTTGTGAGATAACTGGCTGACTATCCAACACCTGTGCCTGAAAATGTTCTCCTTTTTTTGCTATATTATTTACTCATTCTAGTTTCTATAATGTCCTCAGTCTCATGTATCTCCTGCGGCATGCTTGTTTCCCCTTGTTTGCCATCTCAGAGTCCCCTGAGAAAGCCCACAGATGGGCTCTCTGAGGAGATCTCCAGTGACGAGGAGGAGAAGGAGGCACGGGAGGCAGCCGGCCACTTTCATCGGCCCCTCAGAGACCAGCCCACTGCCACGGTGGGACCCAAGCCCGCCTCCATACTCAGGAAGAGGATCAAGAGCCCTTCACCCCCACAGGTCCAACCTCAGGTATAGGGCCTCTTAGGGTCTCTCTAGGGCTTCCTGTGGCCACAAAGTCTGCTTCGGCATCGTTCTGTTTGGCCAATGATTACTGAATAAGACTCAATTAAGCAAACAAGCAATTCTTTGTTGGGGGTGGGGGGGGGGTTTAAAAAGAATTTTGATTGATCTTTTGTCTGAAGATTTGTCTGCTTAAATATTGAACTATTTCTGCGAAGTGCATGACATAGACCGGTTAGGTGGAACAGTTGCTGCTCCATTGAAATCCGCTACCCATATGGTCCATGGCGGTTTGGTTTCTACAAATAAGTATAGCCAAGCCTTTCTCAACTAAGTTGACGGCAAATAATCATAGTAAGACATTTAGATTATGATAAGCTTCCATGTTTATTACATCCATCAATGCAGATGGTTGTGCAATTCAGGCTTCTTATCTGCGTTTCTCCAGTATACTTGTATGTCTCGAGACCATTTTTAGGTGGATTTGGTCTTGTCACAGTCGGTCTTGGTCTTGTCTCGCATAACTCTTGTCTTGGTCTTGTCTTGGTCTCGGTCGGGAAATTTGCAGCCAACAATATCCACACTAAACATAGCATTGGATAATGCAACGTTATTATTATTAATGTTATTTCGCCTTTCATACCTTTCAAATCAGTGGCACACGTTTATGTTGTTGTGATTCAGATATCGGCGCTCACCCAATCAAAAGAATGAACTGTAGCGCCAGCGTGAAACGTTACATTAAATCTGAACAGTCAATTTCAAGCTTAAAGTTTATAATTGTGTATCTTCAATTTAATCTACAAATTAAGCATAATCAAAATCAGTTACATATTTCCCACAGTTGTTGGAGGTTTTAGCTGTTTTATCAGATGACTTTTGGACCAGTCAGAACCAGTCATATCAGTCCTCAACAGCACAGAAAAGTAAAGGGAGTGTCAATCCTCCAATAGTGCAGTGACAGCCATCATGCTATTGTTACACATAGTTTATGTCACCCAGTCTGCAAAACATTTACAGTGAATGAGCTCAGTCACACACATTCATGACATGCTCTGTCTCGGCATTGTCTGTTGTTAACACAATACCTTTTTATATTGAATGTTAACTGAGACTGAACCTCTGACCTCAGCATGCTGCTCTTATTCAATTGATGCAAGTAACATCAACACTAGACGTGTGTTTGTTTGTTCGGTCTTGGTCTCAGTCTCGTCTTGACATTGTCTTGGCCTTGACTCGATCTGTCTTGGTCTCGGTCTTGTTTTGGTCTTGGTCTTGATACCCTCTGATCTTGGTCTTGACTACAAGTCTATTCTCCAGTGGAATGAAATGCAACTAAACCATTCACTTGTGTGCTGGCAGGCCTGACACTGTAGTCTGGATTTTACAGTGCTGGGTAAATTCAATAAGCTTCTAGGACATGTCTCACTAAAGTAATATCTCTATATTTATATTCGCTTAAATGAGGAAGGTGACTACAACAATGTTCTTATCCATTCCTGTTAAATTTCCAGACAATGTGATTATTATTGTTAGATGTTGAGCATTAACACGTTTCAACTTAGGGATGCTTAAGCAGGAGCAGGGAGTTGAAACGTTATTAGGGTATGAAACGTTTATGAAGCTTTTTTTTGGTAAATCAAGGAACCAGTTTATTCTGTTCTCTCCAGGATGAAGGCAAAACTGTAACCATGGCTTCGGGTGTGAAGTCACGAGAGGTGGAGCATCTCATCTCCACCGTGGGCTCGCAGGCTGCATCCGACACAGATGACATGTTGTGGGAGGAGCTTCTGCAAGGCCCGGATTCCGCCACTTCAGGAAGTAGTGACAGCGAGGAGGACAACCGCCACGCCCACAGCCACTCTCTGCCCCCGGCCAACGGCCTCAGCAGCGACGAGGAGACCTTCCCTCAGGTGACCCCTTGCGACCTTCCGTCTGGCTAATGCCAACGGCAAAGGAAATTGTGCTTCTGCTGTTTGGTTCTCAAAGAGTAGGTCAGACACCACTAGTGAAGAAAATAAGACGTAACGGTTGGTGGACAAACAGGAAATTAGTTCTATTGACATTAAAGATGTATTGACATTCTATCTATTGACATTCTATTGACATTAAAGATCTGTACAAAATAGACAAGCATCAGTAATGTCATTGATAGGCAAACAAAATCACTTTCAGGGGAGTTGTTGGAAAATTGATTCAGTGGGCAAAAAAATATGTAAATATAGTTTTGTTTTGTTTTTTTGGAAGGAGATAGGTAAACATTGCTAGTCGTCAGAGAATGACTGAAATATTGTTTGGTTTATTGTCAAAAAACATTTACACAGTGTCAAAACACACAAGACACTGCAGATGTCATTTGGTGTTTGGTTTAATGGGCTGTATTTGAGCACTGTATAAACATCAGACTGAGCTGGGCAAAACGACAATGTCCATTTTGTCTCCTTCCTAACGGTTGCATTGATCTCCATTCCAACGTGATTAGCATCACATCCTGTGTAATGAAATCTCACACTCCCCTGTTCTCCCTGCAGAGTCACCTGTCGTGGCTGCAGGCGTGCCATCCATCCAAAGATCGCGTTAGCGCCATCTTCTGGGAGC
>JAGFZM010000602.1:603638-664968 GCA_017657215.1 Limnothrissa miodon
CCTCATTCGCGTTACATACTGCGATGGCTAGCGGATAGCATACTGCATGATAGTGCGTTAAATGGCAGTACAATGTCAGATTAAGTATAATGTAGTGCATTTATGTAGTGGTTAACATGACTTAAACGAAGCCTCTTTTCCATTAATCATATTTTGAACATAGTTGGCATTTATCCTCCCGAATGACGTTGCATAGGACTAAGATTATGATGCTGTATATTAGCCGCCGGTTGTGTTCTGTAAACAGTTTGAGAAACGCAGAGCAAATTTGGCGCGGGTGTGCTAACTTACACTGTACAATTTGTGTGTTTGTAATTCCTGTTTCAATTGCATAACGGACAGTGAGTTGTAGGCATTAATTGGTGCTACTGCCTCAAAAGCTAGCGGCTTTTTATAAGCATTGATGAGGCATATGTTCACAAGGCTTGACGCGGAAGCTGGTGATGTCATGAAAGTGCAAACAGCTGCAAAAGCCAGAGTATCTGCTAAAACCTGCAGATGTTATTTTTTCTCTCTCCCTCAGCACTAGCGCAAGTAATGTTTTCATAGTGCAACAACGTCTCCAAAGCCTACAGCGCATCCGCACAACAGAGAGGTCATCATGTCTGCATGCCTTCAGCGAGAGAAGGGATCAGCCAGTGGAGTTGAGATCAAGAGACCGGAGCCCCGAGGCAAAGAGAAAAAATGTTGTGAGTCCAGAAGCTTTCTCTCAACTTCTAACGTGTCTGAAAAAAAGAAATAGGCACTGAATGCAGAATCATCATAGCCTGAGAAGCCAGACTATTACATCAAAACTATTTGCTAGCTTTAGGGTGCGTTTGCCATAGAGTGTCCCATCCATACTGGCACATCTGTCTAGTCATACCCTAATATGCAAATGCTGTTTGTTATTAACAATTCTTGGTTCCTCAAGGAAATCCCTGGAGAAACCAGCAACTGCAACTGCTCCAAGCATTTTCTCATCACAGCACTTCCTTCTTTAATAATGCTGTTTGATGTAGCAGAGTGTTTTAGTCTCCTGGTAGCGCTAACATATTTTTAGCCCCTATTTCACACTCACCGGGATTGTTTAGAATCTCTCTCTCTCTCTCTCTCTCTCTCTCTCTCTCTCTCTCTCTCCCTCCCCCCGTCTTTTTCCCAGCATGGGCATCTTACATGACCAACTCCCCTACAGTCATAGTTATGATTGGCCTGCCAGCCAGGGGGAAGACCTATATGTCAAAGAAGCTGACCCGATACCTGAACTGGATTGGCGTGCCCACCAAGGGTGAGAGAGAGGGCAAGAGGGAATTATGAATTCTGTACTGAGCCAGTACCATTGTGATGACAAGTGAACTTAAAATGCCACTATTACCATTGTGGAGCTTTAAGCTAGACAAGAATTCAATTTCCGCAAGGAACAAATTGCCCCTGCAGTTGCATGGAGATATAGCATAGAATCTTGTTTTAGCATGTTCTTTCTCTGACTGTTTGTTGTGACGCAAGTGGTATACCTAGAGTTGACATTGTTGTGTTTGAATTGCAGTGTTTAATCTGGGTGTGTATCGCCGAGAAGCAGTCAAAGCGTACAAATCCTATGACTTTTTCAGGCATGACAACGAGGAGGCCATGAAAATAAGGAAGTAAGTTATGTACTACTTGGATGTATAGAAACCATTCATGAACTTAGGGAACATTCCAGAAACTGGAAGAACAAGTCGCCTAGTTCTCCTTTTTTCCATGGCTGCATGTCACGTGGTTGGAACACTGACTGGACTTGTGAAGTGTGCTTCACAACAAATTTCAGCTGATAGTTGAGCACACATGGTCAAAGTTTTGCCAGCTTTGTAAATCAACACTTGTGGGCATTACAGATGAATGATTACTAGTGTTATGTGAATTGAGCTAACCATAAATGTGAATACACAACTGTGTATTCAACTGGTATTCCCCTCCACAGAGATATATGATTGTCTTTATTTAATTGAATGAAAGTGAGATCCTTGTAATAAAATTAGGCTATACATATCCTTCACATTGCCACATGTTGTTGAAATGCTAGGCAGTAATGTGTATGTTTTAATGATTAAATTTACTTCAATTTAAGGGCATGTACTGTATGTACTTTTCCTATTCTTGAGCTGTGTTTAACTCGGTATTCTGCAAATACTGCAAAATCATGTTCATAACAAAATGCATAATATCTATGAATGATATTATGTATGAAATGTAATGTTCTTCGCTGAGGCTGTGCCCTGGCTCTGTGCCTGAGGTGTCAGATTTCAGGTGGTGGGCCTCTCAGTTGACAGGCAGCCTTCCGCTCGGCTTCTCCTGTTTGTTTTGAGGCTGATGTCTGACGTGCTGTCGCTGTGTGTCGGAGACCTTCTGGTCTTCTTGATACTGTTTCACCTGGTGCATGAACATTCACGCCAAACAAGACAAACAAGGTGCTATCCTCTGTCCCAGAACAGAGTGAAACTGTCGCCCTTTGTACTGTGCAGATTGTGATGCCTTGGTTTAATATGGAATCCTGCCCATTTCAATCCAAGTCTTCCCCAGTGTTTCATAATGAGATCTTACAGTGGTCTGCAGGAGGAAGAATTTTCTTGTTGGAAGAAAAAAATGCTGTAATCCCAAAGCGCTGTAAAGCCGTACAGTGAGATTTCACTCGCATTGAAAATGGCTTGCACTGCATAGCTCAGATTTCATCAGACAGGGCTCCATGCTATGAGGACCTTTAATTGGCTGATGTTGAAGTATGGTTTGTTAATAACCTTTCATTTGCACCTATACCATGGAAAAGCTTTAGGGTCTCTCATAGTTTCCAGGAACACCATAGTTTAAAAGTTAGAGCACAGTGTGTGTGTGTGTGTGTGTGTGGGGGGGGGGGGGTGTCATTCCAAGCCCTGTAGTGACCCAAATACACAGGCTGGTGCTGTCACTCCATGAACACACCAAAGGCCGCACCATTTTTATCCTCTCCGCCTATTATTGAGTGGGATCCAACAAAGCCACATAAAGCTATATAGAGCATGTAGCTCAAACATACCTTCCTAATCAAACAAGTAATATCATTTCATTGTGATTCTCTCCCATAGGCAGTGTGCTTTGGTGGCATTGCAAGATGTTAAGGCCTACTTGAACGAGGAGGGTGGACAAATCGCTGTAAGGCCCAAACTTTTAGTCTTCTTTGAAGTTTCTTTCTTTGAAGATTCTCATCTCCGCCTGAAGTACATGTTGCAATCCCCCTTGGATTTAATAATTGTTTTGTGCTCATAGCATGCACTCTTTTGCAGGTATACTGATGTGAGGATGTAGATGGTAAATGCACCCATCAAGAAGGATGTGTTTTTAGGGATTCATAGGTTTTATGTGTTTTTGAAAGACTATGTTTTTGTTTAGGTGTTCGATGCAACCAACACAACAAGGGAGAGAAGAGATCTGATCCTTAGCTTTGCAGAAGAGAATGCATTCAAGGTACGGTATAGAAATTGATAATTACTTAATGATTTATGTCTCAAATTACATCTCATAATGAAGTCATTTTATGTCCAGGTCTTCTTTGTCGAGTCTGTGTGTGATGACCCAGAAGTTATTGCTGCCAATATTTTGGTGAGTATTGCTATTAGAATTTTGTTTAGGAGTTTTAGAATGCCGGGTTCAGGAATGTTATTGCACTTTTGGTTATACTTTTCCAATAGGAAGTAAAAGTCTCCAGTCCAGATTATCCAGAAAGCAACAGAGAGCGGGTTATGGATGACTTCCTGAAGCGCATTGAATGCTACAAAGTCACCTATCAGCCACTGGACCCAGATGAATACGACAAGTGAGAGACTTGTTTTCCTGCAATGTTTTAAGCTTATCTGCTTCTGTTGTTTTGATTACTTTGGGATTTCAGCTAATTTTGCATCTACTACTGAAGTCATGTATGTTTATGATTAGTTCACCACTCTAAATGGATATGCTCCATTGTATTTCAGTCATCTAATCCAGCCTTATGGACAAGTTTCAGAGTGTTTGCTATTTTAACTGAAAAAAAAATGGCAAGAGGTCTCAGTCAAGACTTTTCTCTTTTGTGGTACTTCAGTAGTGGAATGAATTGAGTTGTCAATGTGTGCTGCTTAGAATTTTTTCTACTAAGTAAGTTTTTTTTGGAATGTCTTGTTGAATAAAAGCTTTTGTAAAGAACCCATAAACATGTTTTATATTAGATTAATAGGCAGTGAAACAGTTCTGTTTGTAGTTCTTACAGTCCTGCATCATGTGTGTTGCCTTTGCAGATACTTGTCATTCATCAAAGTGATGAATGTGGGCCGTCAGTTCCTAGTGAACCATGTACAGGACTACATCCAGAGTAAGATCGTGTACTACCTCATGAACATTCATGTGCACTCCCACTCCATCTACCTGTGCCGGCACGGCGAGAGCGACCACAACATGCAGGGCCGCATCGGAGGGGACTCCGAACTCTCACCACGAGGAAAGCAGGTGTGCTGTGACTGCTTTGCTTTGTTTGCCTACTTCCAGTTTTATTTTGTTCCTTCATGACTGGCTATTATTAGTTATTATTAATTAATTGTATTTTTTTTTCATCTGTTCAGTATTTTGAGTATTTTGTTTGTTTTTTTGGGGGCAAAAAAAATCTCTGATTCTAGCTTCTTATACTTTCTCTATGACTGAGAATTGTAATAATTTCATTAAGACAATTAGCCCACAAATGAGCATTTATATAAACAAGTCATTGGTTTCACATTTCTGTATGTAATTGTTTGGGGAGGCTGCTCATTCTTGATTGTGTTAGTTCTCACATGCTCTTCGTGACTTCATTGAGGAGCACAAGCTGTCAGACTTGAAGGTGTGGACGAGCCAGTTGCGCCGCACCATTCAGACTGCAGAGGAGCTTGCAGTGCCATACGAGCAGTGGAAAATTCTCAATGAGATCGACGCTGTGAGTGCTTACTCAATGTCAGATTGTTAAAAGCAGAACTCTTTTAGGGAAAATTCTTTTTTTAAAAGAGAATTCTTGTCTGTTGCAGGGTGTGTGTGAGGAGATGACTTATGAAATGATTCAGCACACATTCCCAGAAGAGTTTGCACTGAGAGATCAGGACAAGTATCACTACCGCTACCCTGGGGGAGAGGTATGGTCAGCAAAAGTACTGAGTCAGACATTTTCTTGTTATCTTCTCCCATTCATCACACATACCCAAAAAATCATGTTCTGTATGTCCCTCTTCTCTCCCTGTAGTCTTACCAGGATCTGGTGCAGCGTCTGGAACCAGTCATCATGGAGCTGGAGCGCCAGGGGAATGTGCTGGTCATCTGCCATCAGGCTGTCATGCGTTGTCTGCTGGCTTACTTCCTGGACAAAAGTGCAGGTGAGAAACAGAATTCACATCTGATCATTTGGGCCACGTTGCATCCGTGCAGCCATTGTGGAGCTGCACTCAACTGACAATCAGACGACACTGCAAATCTGTCTCTTAGGATAAAAGCATGTGTTAAATACTGTACAGAACATCAATGGTAGAATAATTTGTTTGTATGCTGAAGCTGGTCCAGAAATAGTACATAAAGCATGATTAAATAGTTTGGTTTCCAGCTTACCCTGTCAGTTAATGTGTAATTTATAATGTGTAATTTTATGAGCATGGGGAGGAAATAAAAGAAGGAAATAAATCCAAATGAAACTGAATAAATTAAAAACAGATAAAAAGGTTTTACAGCAGCCCTTATACAGTAGCCTGTATGTGTGAATTCTCTTTTTAAAAGAGAATCGGGACTTAATATTCATTCAATATTTTTGAGCTGGAGCGACAAAGTTATTCCATAGCTGGGTATAAATGAGTCTGCATGCACACACTTTCTATTCTTTCAATAATATCTCTCATGGTGGGTTTTTTGTTTCCAAAAAGCACGCCAGTGAAGCCTTTCTCCACAAATCTGTGGAATATTTTACCCCCCCTTTATACTACAGCAGCTTTCCATTTACTAGTACTGAGCAAGCAATTAGTAATATGATAAATGCAAAATAGTCTTAAAGCCACTATGTGTAGGATTTATCTTCTATTTATCTTCGTCTTTTATTAAAAATACATTTTTTCTTTTAAAAATATAATGTAAAACGATGGTAATTACCTCCATGAACAAATTGTAGTGTTCCCGTAAACTTGGTAATTTCCATTTATATATAGATGTGGCTGGGTACCAAATGAGAATATCCATTTTGCGCCACCATTTTCAAAATGAGGACCATGGGAAATGAGGACCGTGGGAAGGGAAGGGCTAATACATTTTATTCAAACATGAGCAGTATACCACTTCGCCGATGGATGGGAGAAATTCTCATACGGAAAAAAAAAAAACTTACACATAGTGGGTTTAACTATTTTTATATACCAATATAATGAGGTTAATACTATTAAAAAATTAGCAGATGCACAGATAACAATTACTCTGCCAAGAGATACATTTTCTTTAGCTGAATGTTTGCTGAATAATGCACAAGCGCAGCCACTGTTGACTCGAGAACGGAAAAAGCCCACCAACCCATGGCCTCAACTGGCAGACTACAAGAAACAAACCCTTGTTTTTAAGCATTGTAGATCTTTGCTGACATAACATCAGGTTTCACATTAGTGTTGAGGGGACATAACATAAACAGATGAATCATTTTTCATGTGTATTTATTTATTTATTTGTTTATTTATTGTGTCTAGATGACCTGCCCTACTTGAAATGCCCTCTCCACACAGTTCTGAAATTGACACCAGTGGCTTACGGTAAGCTCACTACAGTATTTTCAATGAATTAGTTTGTCTTCAGTATTATTCCATTCAACTATCTATCATTCATCTCTTTAAAACATACAAGTGGAAACAGTCCCCAAATCCCGCTCTATATTTTCTGTATTCTGATTGAAGTCGATTTTTAATTCTGTCCATGACGCAGGTTGCAAAGTGGAGACATTTTATCTAAACGTGGAGGCTGTAAGCACCCACCGAGACCGACCGCTGGTAAGTCCAGCTAACTCCAGCCTATCATCACTCAAGTCTGCCACTCCATCCCTCTCTCTGATCTATTGGCACAGCATTGCATGTCAGCAAGGGTTACCGTACATGCAGCCACTGCATAGTTACAGCATGCAGTGACACTGAGTAGCAGGTAGAGATGAGCGTTTAGCATGTTGCCGTTTGTCGCCACTTACATAGAATAGCCTTTAAGGTGCATGTATCTCCTCCTCCATGTCATGAATGCTACTGTAGTTGCTGGTTTTTTAAAAGGGCCTCGGATACATGTAAAAGCTGTGCCTCTTATGTTCAACTCGTACTTTCTTTTTAAATCGCCAATGTGTTCAGTGCTTTCCTAGTTGTGAAGCAAATCCAAAGCTACATGTCTTATCCCTCCCGCCCGAGTCGATTTATTTTCTATTGTCGAGATCCTCAGCATCCTCAGAATCATCTCATGGTCGTCTATCATCTTGTAGAGTGGACTGTTGTGTGGTTGTTCGCTGATGTCCAGCAGGCGGCGCTCCTCCTCAGCCTCTAGGTTGTGTTTGTGTGCTGCTGTGTGTTGTGGAATGTGATGACAGTGAGTTCTTGTGCGTTCTTGGAGGACCTTATGATTGACGAATGATTAACTCAGAGTGATCAGTGTGAGAGGTCTTTGCTCTGTTTGTGTGTTTTGAGAGAGGATTGGGGTGGGTGTTAATTTTCTTCCTGGTTAATGTTGCTGGTGGTTTCTCCTGTTACCAGGGTAAAGTGAGAAGAGACCCTGCTCCCATCCTGCTCCGTCGGAATAGTTACACCCCTCTTTCCAGTCACGACCAGGTCAAACGCCCCCGCCTCTACAGCGCCGGCAACCGGCCCCTGTTGCCCCTCGCTCCCTCCCCCACTGACCTGCAGTTCCCAGAGACGCCAGAGGGGGAGCTGATGCACCAGCCAAGCCAAGTTAGTGTCCGACTCCCTGGGTGGCATTCTCTCTCCCCCGTCGGAGTCCTTGCCACCTACCACAGCCTTTGTTGAAAACTTGCTAACTTTTAACTCCTGTGCCCGTGTCTCCTTCGTAAACAAACCAATCCTTTCCTACAGGTTCCACTTAACTTACCCTGTGTCTCTGTCATCAAGTGGAGTTAACCCTGTTCATGATTGGCATGCCTTTGCCATGTAACTACTCTCCATTGTTTTGTTTTGGCTTTTTTAATGCTTTGTTTTGTTTTTTTGTTTATTTCCATCCCTGGAATTCTTCTCATCTTAATGCTTGTCTTGTTGTCTCTGAATACCTGGTTTGCATGTCTTCGTTTTTCGCTTGGCCTCTCCCATCGCTTGTTACAGCTTCACAGTCTGAATGCAGTGCTTTTTATTCTCTCTTTCCTACTTTCTTTCTTTTGTCTAATCTTGGGGGCTCTTGAGGTCTAAGTATCAAGGCTATGCCATGTCTACATTTAATATAAAGACTGTGAAACCTCCCTGAAAATCAACCTAGGCATGTAGGAATGGTTGCAGCTCTCACAAATATCATTCAAAAAGTCTGTTATCTACATTTAAAAACCACAACTTCTCATACTTAATGAGGATCCATCATTTGATGATAAAAACAATGATTACTTTAGTGTAACGCTATTACACCACTCTGTAAACGCTACAGTTAATTGTGGTGTATTCACACATCTAAATTGCACATTAGCATAGGCTTGTAGAGCCTGCAGAGTAGAGCCTGTTTGTTTGCTTGGCCTCGTCAGTACTGTGCTTCAGCTCCTGTTTCCATTCCTGTCTCCTATCTTCCCTTCTATGTTCCCTTCTGCCTTCATCTTCACAGCCCCGGCTAGGAAACAGCTGTCTGTGAGTATTTCTGGAGACTTCCGCTGTTATTTCTCTCGCTTTCCTTTCTGCTTCTTTCTTTCTTGGCCTGTTGTGTTACCCATTGACAGTGGGGCGGTTTTACAAATCACCCTCTACTGTCATAGTTGGGTTTGCCTCTTTTACCTGTATTTTGGGCTCGATTCAGGTGGTTTGCTCTAAAGAGCTGTTCTGCAGGTCACCCATTAAACTTAAACTCAGACAGTATTTATAAATATGAACACAAACATAAAGTATTTTCACCAGTGTGCTGTTGCTTCTGGGGTGTTCACATGTTCACAGCTGTGTAATGCAATATTAAAGCGATATTTCGGTATAAATCAATCTATACATAGCCATGTTCAAGGTCACCAAGAGTTGTCTCCTTGAAAGTGAACAAGAAATATGACATACAACATAGACAGAATAACTCTGGTTTCTTTGCCTCATCAGTTGGCCGTAACTGCTGAAATCAGTTTTTTGTGTGTGTGTGTGTGTACTTTGTACCAAATTATCTTGTTTTTTTTTTTTTACTTTCTGTGACAGCACTTGGTGACCTCAAAGAACAGGGCTATGGGGTTATTTACCCTAGAATATCACTTTAACATTTGTTTTTGTTTTGATTGGTTAAAAGTTGTGGCTTGAATGTTTTGCATAGACAACTTTTTCCAACTACTGGCATGGTTATTTCACTGTCATAGATTGCAGTACATTGCTATCTATTTTTTTCTTGTTTTTTTTTGGAGGGGGTGGGCTTGGATGTATGCTATGGCTTTTTAAAAGTTTGTTTTACTTTACTGAGTGTGTACTTGTACACTATCTGCATGAATGAATTCAATCATACTTGCCAGTTTTTATTCAGATTTTTATTTAGGTGTTCTTTTGTTCTGTTGCATTTCTTTATTGAACCAACATGGTTACGGGTGAGCTCTGATTGAATTCTTTGTGTTTTGTTGTGGCATTTTGCCATTTTTACCTTGTATTGTGACAGAAAGAGCCCAACACATTTAAAGTTTGACAATTTTAACCATGATAACCGTATTAACCATAATAACTGTATTAGCTTTCTTGCCCTAACAGCATAGCAAATTCTGCTACATATTCTCCCTTGTTTGCACAAGAGCATTTAAACCTTATTTTAGGAAATTGGACTAAAAACTTAAGTTGAAATAAATGCAGTCTTGTTATTCCTTTTTATAGATCTATAGATACAGAACAGCCACTGTTTTTAGTCTGTCAATACATCATGGTAACCATGGCCTATACATTTACCACTTTTTTTTTCTCTTTCTTGAGGAACCCCTGTGTGAGGGAAATGACTCTGACAGCGCAGAAGAAGCTGGTGAGTGTGTCCGCTTCTGAGTAGACCTGAAAGAAGACTTGCGCTCCACTCCGACTCCCTAATACCTCCAGACCTACTTCCAATAGACAACTCCCAGGGGTCCCCTGCCTGTCCCCTTCTGTCCTTTCTCTCTTTCTCTCTCTCTGTCCCAATATATGACACATGTAGAACATATTAAGTACAAAGATGCATTATTATACATATCTGCATTATATAATCAACCAGCATATAAAATATCCACAAGTAGGCAGGTGAAAAAAATGCATGTCTTTTCCATTGGCCCCCTACTCAGTCCCAAAATGTTATGCTTTCAGTAGTCATGTGTTGAGCTGAATGCCTTATAGCCTGTGACTACGCACAAAAAAAACATTAGTTGTCACTGAACTGAATGTTGGACAAAGCCAAGGGTAGCCTAAGCCTAGTGCTGTTTTTCAGGTCTAGGTTCAGTCTTGTGTGCTATTAGACTAGAATTAAGGAGCTGACTGAGCGTTCTCTGTTAATGCACAATTTATGAGCTTTGTGTGATACTAGATCTGGTAGTGGCAGTGATGGGTGTGACACCCCGCACTTGCCTCTGCCCTGGTGTGATTGTACACAGTGGGTTGAAAAATTAGAGGAATTATCACTTATATAAAAATGGTTCCCATGCTTAGCACAAAGACACCAGAAATTCATAATGTGAACGCATTGACATGCTATGCTTGAGTATTTATTTGTATGGTAAAGCTAAAAGTTAGCTTTGGAAGTTAACATGCTTACTACTGAGGAGGTCTTATTGTGAGTTGAGGTTCTCATTGTATGCATCTGTCTATTAAGAAGAAGCACAGACTTACTCTAGATACACTGTACCTCAAAGGAATGGAAGAGGCAATTTGTGGAGAATTCTAGAGAATTAGGTGACATTTCATTTTGGTAGTTAGTAAAGTAAGTTGTTTGGTTAGTAAAGTGAATAGATGAAGGGACCAAATATCATAGTCATGTTGGTTTTATGATGGGCTTTATCAAAAGAGCATAATATAAATGACTGGGGTAAACATCTTGAAAAGTTATTAATTGGTTGTGCATGATTATTTTGAGATGGCTTGATTTGTTTAAAACGTCTGACATAAACAGGAATAGCTAATGAAATAATACAAAAATAAGTAAACTGATATTTTAAAAAGCCATTATGCCTTTAGTAGGTGAATGGTAATGCCCTCTGGTGGTAAAACTGCACTAATTGTGCACATTCTCCATGAACATATACAAAATGTGACAGTACATCAAAACGTCTCTAAAATATGCCATCAGTTACTTAAAAATACTGTGCCTTCCATAACTTCTTCGTCAGGAATCACATATGTGTACCACATCCCTATGGTCAAAAAAGTCAATATAACAGGTTTTCACAGAAAATGAAATGTAATAATTAAATAGGACTGGGGGTGTCCTCATCCTATGTCCGCATCCAATATGAAACGGGCTTAATATAGTTTATTGACACTGAATTTCTTCAAGTATTTTTACATGGCTTGGCTGTGTTCAAAATTTTAGAAAAAGAAAATGAGTAAAAAAAAAAATAAAATAAAGCATTTTAAACGAAAACCCCATCCTTTACTTTATAAATAAAGTGAAGAATGTTTGGCTAAATTTTACTTTTTTTGTAAAGCTATTAGAAAAGTAGATGTAAATTTATAGAAATATGCCTTTTTGGGTGGCAGTCATACCAAAAGATGTACATAATATTTGCATACATTTGTTTCATGTGTGAGACAAAGGTGTTACTGTTTAAATTTTGAACTAGTCCTCCAAAACCAGAGAATGAAACAGGGCCTGTTGTTTGTCTGTTGATCATTGTGAAATGCTGCTGTGAATGTGAGATTTGTGGTTTTGCTCAGTTAGGTCTTGGTATTTGAATTACCATTGGAACCATCTTGAGAACTTGATGAAAATGTACCTTTAATTATGAGGATGTTGTATAAAATGTTCTTTTCATCGTATAAGCTGTGCCTCTGGAAATATGGAAAGTGCTGTGTCTACCTCGTGACAATGCTTCTGTTTGCCTAATATACACTGAGTTGTTTGAGAGCACCTTCACTGAATTGTGTTTTTAAGGTGCCATGGAAGTTTCAGGAACTCAGTCCTGTGCATTGAGCTATGAAACTGTGCCACTTTTGAATGTTGGAGTCGAGTTGGTAGTTTGTCAGATTGAAAACTGTCTTTCACTGTTGCTGAATGTTATCTACTGTAATACAAACATTTATGTCACATGTATCTAAATGTGTCATTGTGTTTCGCTTTTTAGTTAACAAGGAATGTTGTCTGTAGAATCACCATTATGGCTGTATTGATACATATTACTCCTATTAAAATATGAAATATAAAACAACAGCAATGAAAAGTGTTGTAATTGTTTGCTGTTATAGTAATATCTCATTTTGAATGACATTCATTTTTTTTGAAAGTTTTATCACACATGTACATTCATAGTAAGTGTACATAATCAACATTCTTTTCCGAGTCTTTTCACCAGGAGGAAACCATGCATTATACTGATACATACTAAATACTGATAATTATACAAAACAGCCATAAAAGTATCTAAAACCTAAGTGAAGGAAAAGTAAATGCAAAACAAAATAAAAAACTAAGCAAATGCAAAATAAAAAAAAAAAAAAAAAAAGCTTTGATCATATTGCCTACATTTAGTCACAAATGCGAAAAGAGATCAAGAAAGAGACTAGGCTATTTTATAATGACTTGGGGATTTATTGAAGATTGTAATGCATTATTGTATTTTTAGGATATATTCATATAAATGGAAAAATGACATGTCATATTTCTTAGGGTGAAATAAGGATTTATATCCTCCACTTTTGCTCACCTGTAATGCTGCATGTCAAAACGAATTGTTTATATTTAGATAAGAATTCTGAGTATTATCTGAGAAAACCATATGCATTAATTGAAAAGACAGACTCTAAATTCACAGAAACTTTTTGTGAATAAGTGAAATACACTCAGCACAGTGTAGGATCTAGGGTCGTGGTTGGTGCCAGCCCCTGAAGTAGAAGGCGTATGTCCTGTGCCTTCTACTTCAGGAGCTGGCACCAACCAATGATTTGATTTTTCTCAAATCTGATAAAAATTGTCATCTGTATCTGAAAATCCCATGCCCGTCATTGATCAGTTGGAAAGGCCACATTAGCTCCATACAGAAATAAAGGCCTGCCAAAGCCTACCAAATATTCTGCTTAAGCAAATAAAAGCCTTGGCCAAGGAATTGGTATACAGATTAATGTATTTTGTAATCATTTTATAGGCTAATAACCAAAATGGGTGCCAATTGTTACTAGGAATTTAGGATTTGTGTCATTTGCAGCGCTGGGTCATTGAAAGAGGCAAGACCTCATTGTGAAGAATTTGTGCATGAGAAATACATGATAAAATAAAAACAAATAGTACAAACCATGTGCGTTTCATGTAGGGTTTGCAGGTGAGTAATACGTTTTATTACTGCAACTTAACTGATCGAAGAAATTCTTCTTCATCTTCTGAGTGTCTTGACCTGATGATTAGGCCTATTTAAATGAATTACAAAACGTAGCCATGTTCCTCAGATAGAAAAGCTACCTGTCAAGACATACAGTAGGATGGAGTTATTTACGTCACGTTGTGTTCTCTGATGACGAGGAACGCATGTGAGTTGTCAGTGAAGGGTTGTCTGAGAGAGGTGAAGAGTGGTAAGAGGGATATAGCTGACTTTACAGATAGTGGTCTGAAATAATTGTTATATGTTTTCTGTAATAATTTCAAGTGATGGCTTGTCAGTATTTTCTGATCGTTATTATGTGTAAACGGTAGATTACAACTTGTTAGAGAGTTAAGCATTTGGCAAATAGCTGGTGGCTAGGTAGCCACAATTCAGCAAGCTAACAGTTGTCACCTATGGACAAAATAGCTTGCTAGCTATGCTAACTAGTTGTCATGTTTTTAATAACAGAGAAATAGTATTTCATTTTAACCTAAGCCCTTTCACGGCTTTTTATATTCTTGGTTTCTCGTATGACTGAGTTTGAAAGTACAATTTGCCCTGGAACTGCTGAGCACTTTAACATGTTGAGGTAGCAGTGTTTAGCTTTTAAAAGCAATGCAAGCCCAGCTTTTCTTTTGTTTCTTAACGTTAACGTTAATTCATGGGCTTGGGTAGCTCTTTGTCAGCTAAGAGTCCTATGCAGTTAACGTTATGTGCGTAAGAAGAGCTAGTGGAAATAAATGAGAGCTAAACTAGCTAGAATCAAGATAGTGGAGTATATCAAGTGTTAATAAATAGCATTTGGTCCGCATCATATTTACTTCCCCATGTAGTTGCTATCGGTAGCCCTCCTAGCCGAAGGATAGCTAACTAACGTTAGTAGACTAGCCAGCCGGTTTTGTTTGGCGTTGAGGTAGAATCTAGCTGTAAGACTAGGCCCAGATTTTGTTTTTCATGTGAACACACGAAGTTGTTACAACGCTTTACCTGTCCCAAAGTGCTGTCAGCCTATTATCAACTTGTGCGGCTTAAAGCCTGCTTTTAACTGCCCTTTAGGTTGCTGTCCATATCTTTTGAACTGCCACCTTTTAAACATTCATGAAAGTTGAATGAATGGCTTGACAGTGTGGGTTTAATGGGTTTATGCCATTTGGGTGCTGCCCCAATGCACACATATCAAATAGATGAGCTGGGTATGCCTGTTATTTTATGGACTATTTTCATCCCACACAGATTCAAAGGAGACCAGGATGTTGCGTCTGCGTTGCAAGGCTAAGAATGGCACCCATCTAATGCAGGGCCTCACCCACCAATCCTGTGTTCAGGAGCTGAAACATAAGGTGGAGGAGCTGACAGGGATCCCGTGTGATGTCCAAAAAATCATGGTGGGCTACCCGCCTTCTAGCCTTGACCTCCGCAATGGAGACGCCACCCTCAAGGACTACCCCATTAAATCAGGTGAGAGTCCTCTACAGTCTGTGTTGTGAAGTTATTTGGTGTTTGGTTTGATTATCATACTGTTCAGCATACTCATCTACTGTACATTATATCGTTTTTATTTAAAACCACAACAAATCTTTTGCGGATGCACTGTCCATTCAGGTTAATAATTCACTAGTTTTGTGCTCCCAGAGTGGACATATTTGGAGACACCAGCTCACTCCAATTCATTTGGAGATAATCTTGTTCTGTCTGTACGCTTATAAAACGGAGACAAGATAAATAAATCCCATAATTTAGACTGTTGTGAGCAGTTACTTTGGCTGTCACTTATTTTCACTATGAAATACAAAGAACATCTTGGATGCCCTTGTAGCTGGTATTGAATTTAGTGCTGCTAAATCATGCACTGCGCAGAGCTTGTCAGAGAGATTTTTGAGATCATGGTGAGATCATCCCTGGCAATCCTGCCCAGTGGTTCCTCCCCCAGCTGTACATAGAGCAGTGTTTTTTGGAGCCAGGAAGAAGCAGTGTTTGATGGAACAAGTTGTACCAGAGTCATGGTATGCTACAGTGTTTGGGAGTCCTTTTCTGCAAAGCTATCAAGGTGACACAAGCATAGACAGTACAATACACAACTAAAGTCCTAGTATTATTTTTTTCTGACACAGCCTACTGGCCACCCATGCATGCTGCAAATGCAATAACAAGCTTGTTTATGTTTCTGTGTAGAGGAGAAATGTTTTGATTGAAGCTGTAAAAAACAAGGACACAAAAGTGATTGTATTCTGATAATGCAACAGTAATGCAAAGCAGTCTGGACACAGCTTTAGAGTCTGCATTAAGGGACATGGTTATTCCTGACACCAAATGAGAATAATTATAGACAAAACTATTCTTGTATTGTAGTGTTATTGCAGTTAAGTCACTAAACTTTAATTAAATAGCCATTTTGTATCCATTTTAGTCTCTGTAACCTACCTTCATACATTCATAATTAAGCTAATTTTTTTTTTTTTTTTTTTGCCAAATAGTCTGATATTACATTTGTGACCCATGCAGTCGCATTTTAATTGTCCTGGTGTTTAACAAAAGAAAATGAGGCCTCTTGACCTAAACAATAGAGTATGGTAAGAGTATACAAGAAAGGTCAGCAAACGGTGATTTAAACAAATGAGTACCATGCTGCATGCATTACCAATAATTATACAACCAGCCAAAACAATAGTGCCAATAGTGTTCAGGAAAACGGGACCTTCTTTGTGTCTAAACACAGTAAACCCGTAAACTGAGTTCAACTGAGTCATCAGCAAGTCAAGTCACAGGTGCATATGATTAAGGAGTCCCGAACTCATACTGTACTTTAAGCCTGCATTGTAGTCTAATTGTTGTACTTTTTTTGTACTAATTCTTGTGTTTTTTGGCTATAACTAGTCTTTTTGTACATTACAAAAGACCATTAGTAGCCTAATTGATTAAGCTGTATACATTTTCTTTTATTGTTTATTCTTCTACATTTTTTTTTTTATTTTAAAAGTGTATTTTTAAAAGTGCTAAGTATTCTTATAAATAAACATACAAGACTGAAGATTAGCAATGCGGTTATTTCTTTGAATTGGATGAATACCTCAGAGGTAATGCATGTCTCATAGGAACAGTTATTTTCTGTGGTCACCAGGAGACACGCTAATCGTAGAGGAGGAGAAGAACAAACCTAAACCCCAGACGACACCCACACCTGCCACGTCCACTAACATACCCAAGGGCCTCCTCCTGCACGATGTCACGCCAACGCTGGAGCGTCGAGTAGTGCCAGCCGACAATTCCTGCCTGTTCACCAGCGTGCACTACGTGGTGGAGGGCGGCGTGTATGATCTGGCGTGTGCCCCCGAGATGCGCGGCCTGATCGCGCAGATCGTGGCCAGCGACCCGACGGCCTACTCGGAGGCTGTGCTGGGCAAGACCAATGAGGACTACTGCGCCTGGATTAGGCGTGAGGACACATGGGGCGGCGCCATTGAGGTGTCCATCCTCTCCAAGTTCTACCAGTGTGAGATCTGCGTGGTGGACACGCAGACGGTGCGCGTGGACCGCTTCGGCGAGGACGCCGGATACCAGAAGCGCGTGATGCTCATCTACGACGGCATCCACTACGACCCGCTCCAGAAGGTAGCGCCCGGCTCCGACGCGCCACCCCAGACCATCTTCTCCACGGCCGATGACGTGACACTGGCGCAGGCTCTGGAGCTGGCCGATGAGGCGCGGCGGAAGCGGCAGTTCACAGATGTCAACCGCTTTGCACTGCGCTGCATGGTGTGCCAGACAGGCTTGGTGGGACAGAAGGAGGCGCGGCAGCACGCCAAGGAGACGGGCCATACCAACTTTGGGGAAGTGTGAGCCTAGAGGCGCACAAACAAAACGGGGGTGGTCTGCTGAGCTTACCATCAAGCTTCACGGCCCCCCTCATCCCCATCGGAGAACACTTCGCCACAGACTCCCCACACCCCATCCTTCTACCCTTCACCTGACCTCACCACACCCAATGGCTACCTGTCCCTCTACCTCACATTGCCCAGCAAAGCCAAGAGACGCTCCCTCAGTCACACTACCTGATGCCACCGTGTCAGTATTAAAACCCATCCTCCTCCTCCTCCTCCACCTTCTTGTCCTGAGGTCAAAGACTGCTGTTTCAATGTTCCCGTGATGTCTTAGTTTTCAGAAATCAGCTCAGTATTGTAAACTACCACAGACATGCACACACACAGACACACACACACTCACTCAAACACATGATGTTGGACTGTCTTTTTGGTTTGAGCATGTAGGCTGATGAGAGGCTTCTCATGCAACTAGTACACACACACAAATTTCATTCTCACACAGAAGGCCTTTATTGAAGCATCTCACTACAAAGCTGTGGCACTACTGCGAAAGCCCTTGTGGTCGTCTTTGTGAGTGTGTGTGTGTGTGTGTGTGTGCGCGTGTGCCTGTGTGTGTGTGTGTGTGTGTGTGTGTGTGTGAGGGAGAGAGAAAATGAGTGAGTTTTTTGTCATGTCATGGACTCTTAAGAGCCAATTTGACATCCAGAATGGAAGCTCTGTATAAGTTCTCAATATCTGTTGGTACACTAATTGCTGTTACTTGAAAGAAATGAAATAAAACAAACAAAAAAAAGTAGTTCTTGAAGATCAACCTGAGAATCTTAATCGGATGATGGACAATTACTAGCTTTAAGTGGCATTGTGTGTTTGAAAGGACTTATAGAAATGAGATGTTTTTTATGTTTATGGGACAAGTGAGCATTGATGAATTCAATTACAATTTTCTTCGATGCAGACCACTAAGTAAGGTAATGGTGCTACAATTAAACTTTTATTGATTTTCTTTCTTTTTTTTGTAATTGTTTGGACTTGGTCATCAGGAGCTAGTGATGACTTGCTCTCAGTGTATTTTTTCCCCTTAAGTTTACCAAAAGAGGACCTTTTGCAAACTTGGATAAGTTTGTTTGAATTCTCTTTTTAAATCGGGGGATAATAAAGAGTGATGGTGGTTTGAGTGGTGCATTTTAAGCTGAAGTACATAAAATGTTTTCCAAATCTGTTGTTGGTTATGGTAGTCGTCAATGTCAATGTACTGAATACAAATGTAGTTAGGTAGGCTACTGTCTTCAATGTAGTCTATTCTAGGAGAAACGTATTACCTGTTTCACAACCACTTGTCTAGGGATTCGCTACTGAACAAGGGGCCCCACCTCATCAGATACAGTCTATGGTCCAGAGTCCCACATAGGCACTCTGCGGTCACAGTGCGGTTAGCAAGTCAAGACTACGTGATGGACTACCTTATGGGTGCAGTCAGACACTGAGGTTCTTTGAACTGAAGGCTATGCAAGGGCAATTCCCTAGATCAAAAACACCGACCTCTAATGATGACCTCCGTAATGATTCGTATAAATAGGATTACCACTTCAGATTCACTTGGATTAGACTAAATGTTATTTTAAGTAACCTTTGCCTCTAATTCCTTGATTAGTAGACAGTCTATTACCAGGGTTTGTTGGTTTATTTCTTTTTTCTTAATGCAGTCTACAAAGGTTTACAAACCCGTTGTTCTGGAGACTTTAGGCTACACAATGTTTCAGAATAAAAATGTTAATTTCCCGCACGTGTGAAACTTTGTTGAAAGTGAAATTAAGTTGAAAAGATCACTGGCAACCAGAACTGTGCCTTCTATTCATAATGTCCATGTGATATTTGCGTTTTTGGTCAGCTAAAAAAGATAACGTTAACAGTATGATTGGTTGCTGGCGGTAGGCAATAAGTGGGAGGTGATTAGCTGGTGCACACTGAGCACCGTTTCATGAACCAGACAAGTGGGCGGCAGGTGACCGCAAACAGCTAGAAAGTGGTCTTTCGCTACGGATTCAGGACTGGAAATTCACTAAGAGCTTCAAAGAAACGGTAGGCCTGAATCAAACACGAGTATTTAGAGTATTATGTGCTTTCGGTATCGAGTATTAAGCTTAAGTATAAGAAAGTTTTTTTTGCAGGCATAGCTAACGCAGATTAGATCACAGCGCGCTTAGTTCTGATAAAACATTAAAAAACAGTCACATGGTAATAAAATAATAATAATAACAAATTTGTAAAACATATAAATAGGCCTACATATAAAACATTTATGCTCTTTTGCTTTGGAACGTGTACATAATTATTATTCTAAATTATTTTTATAGCCTAACACAGAATTGCAATTTCCTAGGCCTATAAAAAAAAACCCTAAGATTGAATAATTAGGCTAGACTATCTTTTGGTGGGCAAGAGAACAAATTATGCAAATTGTTGGACTTAGACTATCCTTTACAGTATTGATCTCATTATACTGACTTTAGTAACATTTGCATGTGGTGAGCTGCAATATGATACAGGAGAGCAGTCACAGAAGCTTCTGTTTTGAGATAACGTTAACGAAGTTCATTTTCTGTGTGGCAAAACGGATTAAGTTAATCAATAGCTGTGCTGGTAGCCGTAACGTCTCTGACAGTCGCAGGCATGCACCCTGTTTGCACAAATGATAGGCCGTCTACTGCAGTACAACGTCCAGAGGCAACAGGACAGGTGAAATGTGGTTATCAACATTAAGATGTTTTTCTTTATCATAACATGGGTTGTAAACTATTGATAAAAGGGAAAACACAACTGCTGTTTCGCATGCACTGTCAACACCTTAGAACTCTGAACCACTGGTGCAGATCTAGTTGTCTTCAACTTATTCAAATTCAACGTTAACTTCAGAGAGTGTTTTAAACTGAGTGTTGTTTTACATAAAGTGCTCTTTGTTTTGTGGTGTTGAAACCGGGAATCGCATAACAGTAAGCCTACTGAGTGTTCTGTATTGAGATCATTTTAGCAAATTAAGCAGGAAAGCATGCAATGCAACTACATGTATTTGTTATTATTATTTTTTTTTTTTTACAAATTCAAATAGTATTCATAGCATTGGTTCTCAAAGTGTGGCCCACACCTCGTGCTTTTTGGACGAGTGACACATCGATCGATTTCTAACATCAGTATGTCAAAACAAAATGAATTTAATGTAAAACAAACACCAGTCTTTTACACAGAAGGCTTACATTTACCAAATAAACAATTCTGTTTAAACTGTTTCTGCATAGGCTTATTATGCCTCTTGCAATAACACACGTATTAAAAATTGTCTTGTTAGCAAAATATATTCTCATAAGAGAACAGAGCTCCTATATGGTTAACTTTTTGTTGCAATTATCAAAGGTCCTTAATAAAATTTGATGCTCCATAAGGGATCTCCTTTGGTGTTGGGTCTCTCCTAATTAAGTTTATGTTCAGGTGTCACTCCTAGATAAGGTGGGCATGGCATGAGCCTGTTTCTGTAAACAGCATGCTTATTCATGTTGCTTTCCATTCATGCTAAACCTGATCCTGTTAAAGTGGCTTAGTGTAGCATGTGGTGTAATCTGAGTCACGTGTGGTTGGTGGAGTAATCAGCTGAAAACCAAGAGAGGCAGACTTAGTTTTGATGCACACAGCCCATTCTTCCACACCTATGGGCGTACTGGTAGACCACACTGAACCACTATTCCTAATGTGACCCGGAGAAGAGGTATGTGGCTATGGCTTCATTTGTCTTTGTTCTGTGGGGCAGCGTACAATGCACCACAACACAACAATGTTCTGGTTCTCTCTCACAGCCACCTGACTGGCTGAGCTTTTGTTCACATTATCTGGTCTCGGCGCTTGCACTTCTTAGCTTTTTGTGTTTTTTATGGAAAAAAATATTTATTATGAACTTTTAAGATGATGCGCAATGGGATGATTGACTGGTCATATAGTGTCCCAAGAACAGTGTTTTCATATGTTTACAACATTCATGAGTGTTGGTAATGCAATTAATGGTTTCAGTCTTTTTGGGTTAAAAACTGAGGCAAAAGGGCAAGGAAAGCAAGAGATGATCTATGATTGATCCATGAACTAATTTCTTTCCTTTAGGTCCAGAAATGAGTTTGGTGCATTCCAGACCAATGATTTGGCAAACGACAAACCCATTTTCACAAGATGCCAAGAAGTGACATGTGGCTGAGTGGAGTAGAGCTGGAGAAGATGAAAGAGATGGACAGTGCAGGCAGCTGTGACAGTGTTGTCAGCATCAACTCTGGATTTGTAAGAGACTTTATTGTTTTACACAGCCACACAGAACTTATAACATCGCTGAATTACTTGACTGTTAAAACACAGAGGAAAGTTCAGTACTGAGGAACATGCATTAACAATCACAACATTACATAACATATCCTAAATACTCCTACTATCTGTGCCTTTAAAAAAAAGTAGAACAGGACAGCTGTAACTGGTGGCTGGAGGTTGTGGAAATGCTTTGATCACATCAAAAGAATATTAAAACGCAACATATAGTGTGCAGTATTCCTTCAGCATTCCTATGTCTCCTGGTGTTTCCAGAGTGATGACAGTCTGGAATACCTCTCTGCTGAGGAGAAAGCCTGTCTCATGTTCCTGGAGGAGACCATCGAAGCCCTGGAGACGGAGGAGGACAGCGGATTGTCCAATGATGAGCCAGACTGTGTTCCAGCGCCAGGGAATCTGGTCACTCGCGTGGCAAACCTCACAGCCTGCATGAGCCAAAGCAAAATCACTGGTGTGTATAGTTCATTTATCATTACATGTGTTTTTCATTTATATAACAGTAACATATCACACTGTGAATGTGTTTTCTGCATGTTTATTCAATTGAGTTTTTGCATGCATACTTACAACAGCGGTGTTCAATTACAGATGTGTCCTTGTGTCGTAAAGCAGAGCCCATGAACAAAATCAGCAAAGATCACAACCAGATCTTGAATTATCTTGTACCTACGCCTCTGGTTCTAGCTAATGGGTCCACCAATCTTCTCTCCAAATCAAAGAAGGGTTTTGCATCAAAGGGAGGAAGCTCCCCCAAACCAGCCATGACCAGCAAGGCACCGCAGACTCGCCCTGCTGTCCCCTCTGAGGTGAACGTGGTGGTGATCCCACCTCCAGTAAAGGAGGCCATCAGCCCTGCTCAAACCGGAGACCACCCAGCCCAGTGGAAGCAGAGGCCTGCAGAGTGTGCCTCTCCTCGGGGTCCTCTGTCGTACGAGGGCCTCGTGCAGCTGCGGAAAGCTGTCTCCATGAAGAGATCGCAGGAGGTTTCCCACACTGCAGAGAACCAGGATAAGCTGCCTTCTAAGCCAATTAAACACATTCTCCTTGACGAGAGGAAGCCATGTGCTCCAGCTGACCAGCATGGTGTCAGACAGTCCAACCTGCCTGCTGTGGCACCCAAACCGAAGAAGATCCCCTCCAGCATTCCCACAAGCACCCCGTGTCCACAGGTGGAGAAGACCATTATGAACCCACAGAAGGTCAGGATGGAGGCTCTGTACAAACTGGGCCTCTTGAAGGACCAAGAGTCGTCCACAACGCCTTGTCCGCCTCTTCCACCTCCAACCTCCACTCATCATCACTCTGATTCCAGTTCAGCCCCAGACCCACCCCAATGCAAACCACCCCCAGTACCTACCAGAGGAGAGCCCAAAATGAGGCAGATGCACTGGACGAATGGCGTCGTCCACCACCGCTCGCTCAGTGACCTCACGTCCGGGGCACAGCCGCTGTCTGTAAAGCCGGTGACGGGCAAGTCGGCGACGCTGGAGCGCTCTGGGCTGGGGCTGAGCAACTCGCTCTCCAGCCACACGATCTCTGACGGCGGCTACAGGGGCACCAGAGACAACCCATCAGAGCAGATGAATGACGGCAGCGGCATTTACCGCACCAAACCCCGCTCATTAACACTGGACACACAAACAGACAGCAAAGAAAGTAGACAGAGGGAGAGGGGGAACTCTTTGTTGCAGACCAAGTCCGCAGAGAGTGGTGTCAGAGGTCAGACTGGGATGGTTGTGTCTCGCATGGGTGTGGACCGGAGAGAGGCCCTGAGGAAACTAGGGCTGTTGAAGGACTAGAGTCCATTTACTGGCCTCCACTAACCTGAGCAGCTGGACTACAACATCAAAATGTATAGTTCGGATCTGACCAATCCAACTACCTCTGCATGCCATTCTACAAGGATGGTGCGATATGATTGGTCTAACCGCTGGTGACATTCTACAAGGATGGTGATTGGTCTGACCAAATTTAGGAGCTACTAACAGCTAATAAGACCCCACGGCTTGTTTCTATACAGACCTGCAATCGAAAAACTTTTGCAAAAAAAAAAAGAACATTTGATTCTACGTCTGGATTTCCAAGCTAGCCTCCAATAAGACTCAGAATCCAGATTTCCCAAAACTCTACTGTGTTGTATGGTCAAATGTCCAGGTATTGTTGTTCTTTTATCACACACTTGCAGTTCTGTTGTGATCTTTCAGGATATTGCGTTCATCAGTTTATTAAACCAATTATCTGCAGTGCTCATATGGATGCTGAAAAGGAGGGGCACATTATAGATTATTGCAGGCACTGTGCCTTGTTTTGGGAGAATGAGTATAAGAAAAAAAAACTGGTGTGTGGTGTAAAATCTGTTATACTATTTGATTGCGGGGTGATTTGAAGGAGAGAATGAAATCATAAATCATATTTATTAAACTAAAAGGCACTCACTGTCAGACAGGCAAACACATGTTTTTATGTATTATTCAGTACATAATACAGTCAGCACATACCTAAAGGCACGCATTAGACATTGGCAGTGTAGACTTGGTTATTCTTTTTGTGAGACTACTTGTTATGGCATCGACAAGATGGTGATATGTCAGACGGACTTACTCTATATCCAACCACCACCACAACATTATGATCATGTCCCTTTGTCACCAGCAAGAATTTCTGTAGTTTCCCAGTGCTCAGTTTTCGAAATAGTTCAAATACCTGTCTTTACGGCAAAATAAAATGGTTGTTCATTTACTTTCTGACTGTTGATCTGCATGTGGTTGCCCCACGAAAGCCTTGAATTCCTGGATTTGTGGCTTGACCCAAATTACCCACTGGAATAATAAGGTGGATAAGGCACAAAAGAAATAAGATCTGCTGGGTAAGAAGGGCTTTCAAATCGAGTTGTTTTCAGTCTCTCACTTTTCATCATTTATTTACTTAGTTCATTCTTTTCTACCTCACAAAACAATTTGAGTGGCGGCTAAGAATTCTTTAAGAGGTCTTGTTGCGAGGACCTGAATGCTTTTCTCCTAGTTTCTGTCTGTACATTCTATCTGAAGCTCTCGCATTACTTGAGTCCCCGCCGCCCTCCCCACCCCTCTCTCAAACACACCACACACACACACACACACTACTCCAACAGGCAAGCTCCTCATCTTACACGCAGTACACTGGCATTTAAGATCTCTGTCAGCGAGCTCTACATTATCAAATTATCCTACTCCGTGACCCAACGCTGACACAGCAGTCACACCAACCATTGACCACCAGCATTCACCACTGGGACCAGCCACTGGTCTTAACTGCACGTGCAGGTGTGTGTGTGTGTGTGTGTGTTTGGTCTCTCACCTGGTCATAACATGTCCATGTTGTCATGACAGCAGAGCAGGATAATCTGATAAGCGCAAGGATAGGACCGGGCTGCGAGCCGTACAGTTTTGCATATAGCGGAGGTGTCACAAAGCTCTGCTGGCCAAGCCTCAACTCTCGTCAAATCAGGCTGTCACCATGGTGAGAAATGTGATCTAGAGGGAGACACCTGAGACCATAAAAGCACCATTCAAATTAAGATGAGAGCAGGGAGTCTTTCGACCTTTCTGGGTACAGCCCTCTGTGTTCTGTGGGCTCAATCAGGCCGAGTTTATTATCGGACATTTGTCTTAGAAGGGTACATTCTGTACTGAAATTTATTTAGCTATTGTTTGCCTTTATTCACCCAACTACATTACTTGCTTAGCTAAATATAGGTAAAATAGGCAAAATCTGATTACAAAAATATGATTTCCATTTTTGGAATCAAATCATATTTTTTCCATTATGGTCATAAAAACAATTCAACAATTCAATTCAAGTTCAAAATTGTGCAGTTGAAATAATTTAATGTAAATGTAATCTAAATATTAAATTTCACAATATTAACATTTCTGTTAAAAATGAAAGTTTTAAAACAGAAGTCTATACAAAGTAGCACACAGGAATTTCATAGGTAGTTATAGTTCTGTTATGGTTAGCATTACCTATAAACACAAATGCAACGGTCAAGTTAATTTGTGTATATGGCAGGGTAACACAGCATTCACTGTAAGCTCTGATAAACATCTCTTTCAACATTTCTTATGGGGCACTCTAATCAGTGCAACTGAGACACCATCTAAGGCGTTGCTCGTCAGGAGAGGCATCTTCCAAAGTCAACGTGAATAGTTGGGAATTGATTCATGATCCATGATCGCCATCAGCCTCCATCATAATCATCATCCTCATCGTCATCATCTTCATCGTCACTGACATCACAGTATTCCTTTTCCATCAGTTGCAGTTGTAGGATGAGTGTGCTTTGGCCTTCTTCCTCTTGGCCTTGCTGTTGGTTTGGAGGATGCCCAGGGACTCCAGGCGAAAGGGACGGACTGGGAGAGGCTCAGGGGAGGGCAGAGAGGAGAGGTTGGTGCCACTGGAGGTCAGGTGGGAGCTGCCGTTGGCCAGGGGAGGCGAGTGGAGAGCTGAGTGTGGCGCAAGAGCAAGGAAAGAGAGAAGAAACAGTTACGCTGCTACTGGATTTAACATCTTGGTATTTATTCACTCTGACCCATTAATTAATTCTAATATCAGAAATGTTCCCTCAAAAACTCAATTGAATGGTATTATATACTTATAGTGCTCCCTAAGGTCTTTAATTCATAAATATCATTTATTTACCACCATGTCCATTCATCCCTCACCACTACTACCACATCACTTTTACCTTAGACCTCAGAAACATCTCCACCTTGTGGTAATGTGTGGAAGTAGCACCACCAGCCATCTGCTCTTGGTTAGTTTTCTACAGCTTTTGTCTGATCTTTGACCTCACTTTGAAACACATTAGGCCTCACAAGTGACACATTTGTTTTGTTGTTTATGTAATACCTATTTTACAGTATTTCACAAAGTGAGTACACCCCTCACAGTTTTTCAGTGCATCTTGTACAGCAACTTTTCAACTTCTACAGCTAAATAGATTGATAGAGAACTTTATTGTACCCATGGGGAAATTTGTTTCTCAGCAAAGATTTATTGTCCTTTGAAAACAACTAAATCTTAACAGCTGACAACAAAACTGAGTATGACTGCAGCAATTCTACAATTGTGATTACCGGTTATGAATATTTCCATTGTTGAAATGTATCTTCTAAGCAAGTGTTCCTTGCTGTTCCTATTGTCAGTTAAGCCTCGGCCCAAACAGCATCACATATACTGTAACTGCATTTCTAAGAAAAACATACACGGATCTCTTTACAGGTCACATACAGAATTGAACAGCTTGCTGATGGGCACCAAATTGAATACTCTTTTACACCTTTAGAATTACTTTTCTTCTGGTTAATTTGTCACACAGTCATGTCTGTGTGATTGGGCTGTGATTGGTCCCCCACTTTTTGATCTTGACCCACCACTTAAGAAACACTGCACGAAACAATGTGCAAAATATTGCAAAGTTGCTGAAAAATCCTCTGAACATAATAAAGTAAATGTACATCAGTGGTGCAGTTTCACTTCCACACAGCTTCTGGTCATGGAGCAAACGGCCGTAGGAATGCTGTGTGCTTCTGGCCTATGCTAGGGGCTGCCCTTACCTGCCGTCTTGGTGGGCTCCCCCGACAGCAGCTGGTTGGCCCTCTTGGACTTGAAGTAGTTGCTTGCAATGTTCTCACTGTCGCTGCGGCTCAACATCACCTTATAGCGGTCCTCCCCCTCTTGCTGCAGGTGAGGAAGTTAGTAAAAAACAACAACAAAGAGCCTAATTTAAGAGATGAGATGATTGTTGGTTGATTGTTGGTACAATCTTTCGCATTTGAAAACACCACATTTACAGCTTTAACACTTTTTTGTACTTCAAATGTGCCACTCATTGAGTCATCCAAGCCAAGAAAGCATTTCCTCACAATATGGCAAATATTTATGCAAATCTAGCAGCAGTCAGTAATGGTGCTGTTAATTGCTGGTGCTGTTAATAATCGCTTGGTGCTGTTAATTGCTGTGGGGGCTCACCATGGAGGCAGCAAACTCCCCAAAGTCTGAGCTGGAGTTCAGTCGGCTTGGGAGTCGCGCTGCTGGAGTCGCTGCTGAGGCAGGAGACACTGCTGAGACTAACACACACACACACACACACACACACACACACACACACACACACACAAACAGACACACCCACACACAGACTAGTTAAAATACAACGAAGTTCTGTTACAGTTTGCCATGTAATATCATAATATCCTACCCTATGAACGACAACAACAACAACAACAACAAAAAAAAACACTCTCTAATCTTTCCCCTCACACCTGCAGGCAAGGCCGTCTTCTGCACCAGCACTTCAGGTAGCCTCCAGGTGGCGCTCTCCTCGTCCCATACGGCTTCTCTGCGCAGGCGCTCCAGGTTGCTGTAGTTGCAGTCCCGGCGCACCAGCAACACCATGCGCTCCAGCAGGCCCTGCAGCAGCTGCCTCTCGCGCTCATGACGCCGGATGTTGGCCAGGTATTCGTCTCGCTCCTGCTCAAACTCCGACTGCAGGTCACGGATCTCCAGCTTAGCGGCCTTGAGCTGGAACAGAAGAGTTATTATGGAAAGCATGATCTATTTATGATCTGTTTATTGCCATTTATAATGAAAGTAACAAGCAATTTGGGTGTCACAGTAATTGGACTAATTATTATTTAACAAGAAAGCCTGCATGGCTACATGTTGATAGATATACATTCACAATCCCCTCGTGCATATTGTTTGTTTGCCTCTGTTTAGCAGCTTACAGTGCTGGCTTAAAGCAATGCACTGTATGCTGGACTGAAGGGATCTTTGTACTGCGCAAAAGGCCATCAAAAGTCCAGATGTGTTTTAGTCAAGGGCACAAAATGTTTCACCGTCACCTTCGTCTACACCTGTCCGCTCACCTTCCCCTGCGTGTTCTCCAGGGCCTTGCTCTTGACGTACACCTCCTCCTGCATGGAGTCGTAAACGTTGAGCAGCACGTTCTCGCACTCGTCGCGGTTGGGATCCAACGACTCGTACAGCTTAATCTTCCTCTGGTCGGCGACGTTCTTCCGGTGGCGCCTCCGCTGCCTCAGCTCCTCGTTGCGCGCCTGCTCGCCGCCCACAAACTCCTGCTCCAGCTGCTGTAACCTGGGACACCAGTGGGGGCTACTGGTCACTACATACATTCATGCATACATACATATATACATACATGCATGCTAAAAAATACATGCTATTAAAGCTATTAATCATCCCCACAATCACTCCTTACATTTAAATAATGGCATCTACTACCAGTAGAGAGGCACACCCACCTTTTGAGGACGTGTTTCTGTTCCAGTTTTGCTGGAGTGGGCATGGGGCTGATCTCAGAGGAGCCGCCAGTCTCGGGTTCTCTCTGGGTGCCAGACACAGGGCCCTCGGACTGAGTCAGAGCCATGTACAGAATGAGGTCTTATCAAATACAGAATAGGCAAACACTGATAGAGGTCAAGACTCGCTATTGTAACTTACAGTGTTAATATGTACTTTAATAGGAATACCAATATAGTCAATGTACAGAATCAACAATAAAGCCCACCATACAGTGACAGCTGATAGGCCTTGAATACTAAGCTGCTACTGCTACTACTACCACTACTACTAAAATTATTATTATTATTATTATTAATTATTAACACAACAGTAAAAGATTACAAAGAAAGGTAATGATTTCTTCATGTTGTACCCGAGTCGAGTCTTTTTCCATAACAGTGTTCTCCTGTGGGATATGTGGGACATTATCAAAGTGCTCTTCCTCCTCTTCCCTAAAAGGGCTTGTGCTGTGATGACCTGGTAGACAATGAGCGAGTGGGAGCAAGAGATAGAAAGAAAGATTAGTGAATAAACACAGACAAAAGAAATCTGTGTTCTCTCTCTGGGGTGTGGGTTGTGGGTAGGGCTGCTCTCACGTTGACACTCACTGGAATTTGAAACATACCTAAAAAATCTATTTTGTACATGACAATGGCAAGTGGCCGTTGGAAAGTTTTCTAAATAACTTCTGTCAGATTCCAAACTGGGTTAAAGGGGGCATAAATCCACAGGGCACAACTTTAACACACAATGGCAGTACAATGGAAATTTTAAATATTATTCAATACACAGGCTATAGCTGACGGTTAATGTCTGTTTAGTATATAATCCTATCCTGAACCGTAGTTATGGTAAAAATAATAATAGTGTTTGCTTTGAAAAGCCAGTCATGTGTAAGACAATAGTAATGTATAAGTTCCTAGGCACCCATGTTGGTGGTGTTGGATCTTGCCGCTTTGGACTTTTCCAAGATGGACAGTTTGGCCTCGTAGGAAGTACGCAGCACATCAATGGCCTCCTGTAACTTGGCCTTGGACTCCTGCTCCGCACTGAACTCTGCTTGCAGCCTGGACAGCTTTCCCTCATAGTCCTGCTCAAAGGAACCAGAGAGAGCTTTTGCTGTTTCATTCGGGCTGCATGTGCCAGGGATCAAACGGAACCACTGGTGTCCACCCTTGTGTCAAAGCATAACATAACATATGCTTCACTTTGTGGACGTTTCTCTCTTACACTGACTGCCCATAGACGCAGATTTACAACTACAGTATGCTTCACCTTAACCATCAAGCTAATCCCATAAAGAATAGACGTGAATTATATTTTTTTCTTCTGACCTGTTTGATCTTCTCCTTCTCTGCCTCGTTTTCTAGGGAGCTGGACTGCGGTCTGGATTGGCAGGAAGCCTCAGTTTCTGGGGGCTGACTTGCCACCAATGCTGAGGAAGGAACATCAAAGCACAAACCGCAAGATAGTCTCAAGATAAGAATATGTCTGTATTCCTCTATTTGTGCAGTCTACAATATAGTTTATGGATTTATGGCCACCACATAACAGTTCAAAAGAGAGCAGATGATAAACATTGTGATTATCAGAGATTTTATGATGTGCAAACTGAAAAGGTTTGCACAGAAAATTACAACAATACAATACAAGCATGTAAAGACCCCCCCCCCCCCATTGATACCATGATGGCATATTGTCTCACAAGTTAGGTTGGCAGTGCCTTGCTGGCCTGTGAGCAGTGCTCGCAGCTCCTTAATCTCCTCTTGGTACTGGCGCAGAAGGGCATCTTTGGGGTCCTCATTGATGCGCGGGCGGTTCTGGATGCTCTTGGCACGGTTGGCGTAGCGCAGCGTGCTCAGGCTCTCCTCGTAGTTGTCGGCAGCGGGTGAGAGGCAGGCCACCATGAGTGTGCGCGTGTTGCCCCCCAGCGAGTCCTGCAGGAGCCGCGTCAGCTTGGAGTCACGGTAGGGCACGTGCTTGGAGCGCCCATCCACCAGTGCCGAGATGACGTTGCCCAGGGCGGACAGCGACAAGTTGATCTTCGTGGCCTCACGGAGGCGTTCACCTGTGGCTCCTGTCTTGGTTTGGCGTTCGCTCCCTGCTAGGTCAACCAGATTGAGCTTGCCTGCTCGCAGATGATCTTTTCCGGAAGCATCTAAGGACGGTATAGTAAAGTCAAAACTTTTTCACAGACTTTCTCACAGTAACATACAGTAATGGGGTCTAGTGTATACTAGATCTGACTACATGCAATTATTTAAAGTTGTGGATTTAACACACAAAAATGTATGAAATGTGAGAAGCTAAGAGAAGAAAATAAAGATGTACAAAGAGCTTAATGGATAAATAATTCAAATGAATTAACATGAAAACACATTTTCCTTAGACACTATAAAAATGTGTTAAAGTATTGGAGGATTTACTGTGATGCTTCCCTTGCTGATTTATAAAGAAACACATGCAAACTTGGAAAAGATAGCAGTGTTTAATGGGTATGGTGTTTGCTAACCGGTGTTGCAGATCTCCAAGTGGATGGTGAAGATGGAGTGGGAGCGTGATGAGTCCTTGTTCATGAGCGTGTATCCTACTGAACGGTTGCTCCAACCCTGCACCATGATGCACTCACACTCGGCAACGCTGTGCACCGTGCGCATGGAGAGGTCTCGCACATACACACCAAGCTCCGGATGCTCTTTAAGCTTAGCAGGACACACACACACACACACACACACACACACACAAACATTAACAGTAACAGTGAGTTTCCCTTATAGTACAGTACAATCAGATAATGACAAATAACATGAACAGAAATCTGCTAGCAAACACTCTTACTTCCTTTTTTTGCTTGGTGTCTTTTCCCAGCAGATCTCGTATTTCTTCATTGTAGATCTCCAGGTAGGATGCCCTGACAAGGAACTTGGTGTTTTCCGTACACTTAAAAGGCACACAGCCAAAGATACAGACCAACAAAAAAAAAACAGAGCAGTTAAGTTATTGATCATTCAGTAATCAGTGCTATCAGAGGAGTATGAAACAACAGAGGAACATGTAACAAAATTCTTATACCTGAATTGTTTCAAAGATGTGCTCAAATGCACGAGGTATGACACCTCTTTGTGTAGGGGGCTCCATCACTCCCTGCATTGTGTAGGATTTACCACTTCCAGTTTGGCCATAAGCAAATATTGTCCCATTATAGCCCTCAGTTACACCCTGATCACAGAAAGAGAGGCATGACAAAACAGATAAACATACAGTGCTAAACAGTTTATATCATTACAAAAGGTGCAAATCACTGACAGTTCAGGGTCGACAGAAAGAGATTATTTCCATGCATACATAGTTAAAAATCCAAGACCAGAAGGAACACTTACTTCCACCAAGGGATAGGCTATTTCGTTGTACATTTGCTCCGTAGTTTGGTCAATGAAGTAAGTTCCATCAAACGTGAACTGCTTAGATGGTTCACTGAAGGCTCCTGGCTTCTCGATAAAGCACTGACACCGACTTGTATCCATTGACACAATCATTTTACAGTTCAATGCCTTCTCTCTGTCATTCATTGGTCGACACCGAACAACAACTTTAACCGATTCCGATGACATTTCCAATTTTGATGTACAGGAAATCTGAAGTAATCGAACTGTGGCTTATTTATAATTCTTTATGAAGAGAAACCCTCACATTGATTTGACTGGCCAAGCAAATGGTCTTCGTCTCACTGGCCTTAGGCTCGTCCATTGCACCTACTACAGAACCATTACCAGAGCTAACTTGCTAGCGATAACAAAGTAGCGGCAGTGATGCAAAGCTATAGAAAAACGATGACATGAGCGGTCCTAGTATTTACTTGACCAGACCTCAGAAAAAGCATCCCCTTTTTCATGGCAGCTAACCGCTGGCAGTCTTCAAGCTCCGGCATTCCGAGGTCGTGTCCTCATAAAAGTGAGGTTAGACAAACAACATTATGAGCTCGTCCTCTGTAAACCTACCCACAGAGGAACAGGTTCCCTGTGCCATAGCGTTCCGAGTTGCTAGGCAACCACAAACTTCTGCCACTAGAGGCTTGTTCCCATCATGGCCCTGCATTTTTATATAAGGACAAATTTTTACTGTCTATGGGACCATATGTCTATGGGACAACCACAGGGTTAATATTGCCAAGGATTGCTAGTCAAAATTTACCTATTGAAATGTGTTCTGCCAGCCACTGGCTGGCCATGTGACAAAATTCCAGCGATTCAACAAAGTATCTGAAATCAACCTTTAGCTGCATGACTGCTGCTGCTCCTTTGTCAAGGATTACAAGTAACTCAAATAAATACCATGAAGCATGACTGTAGGGAATGATAAGGTTTATAGAAATATCTACAACTACAAATTGTGGAGTCCTTGAAAATGGAGGACAGTAAAAAAAAACACTTCATACAAGTTATCTACAGTCATACAACATAAAAACAGTCACTTTGGCACATATAAAAATGAACAAAATGTCACTCATAGACAAACCTGAATACATATGATATGTGTGATCAGTGATTAATCAGTCATCAGACAGGCTCTATGCAAATGGTAATACATTTAAGTGGTTATTCAGTAAGCACAACTGGCTTTTTGACATTTCGTTCCAGGCTATAGAAATGTAAAATTATTGACATGCATGAACTAAGGAAAAAAAAAAACATTAGTTCGTAAAAGTGTAACTCCTACAAATAAATAACACCCAGTGGATAGGTCCAAAGTGCTAAGGGTTATTGATCAGACAAAAGTGCCATGTAGAATACAAAAGTGAATGTCACCCATTCTATTAACTCTGAACAAATAGAATGGACCACAAAACAAATCCCAAATGTACCTGAAGTAACAAAACTCATTTAAAAGGTGTTAAAAGGGTAAGCACCCAGTAGACCCTAAATGAATTCAGACATAACTTTTCTCTTGCTTGGGCACAGCCTTCTTGTGGCCAAACTGTGGTATTGCAGCCTGGGGTTTGCTAATGTTCTCTTCCCACTCATAGCAGTGGTTCACTCGGGCACAGCTCAGATGACATTCCAGTTCCCCCCTGTACTCCGTATAGTATTCTATTAGAGTTGAAATGCTGTCAAATTCAATGTGGCATCCCTACAAGAAAAGAGGCAAAATCAATTGTATTGTTCTATGAATAACACAATATCAGTGCATTTTTAGTTATTTAACTATTTAATATTGTTGTTGTTGTTATTAAGCTACTTAAGTTTTAAGCTCTTGAGCAAGACACACTTAACCCAGTGTTGCTCTAAAGGAGGCTAATCTAATTGATAGTTGACAAACGTAAAATCGCTTTGCATAAAATATATAGATGTAGATGTAAATAGAAATACTGTCCAACATAATATATAGCAGGTCAATGCAACATGGACAGTCTAACACCCACCTCCAGCAGATATCTGCCTTTGGAGGTGTTCTTGATTACGTGGGTGGCCAGGCCAGAGGTGAAACGTATGATGAGGGTGCCACGGCTGGGTTTTTTGGGGTGAGGGCACAGCAAGTAGGCTCCAAGTACATCTTCCGCAAGCAGAGATGAACTGCTGTCACTGATAATTAAAATAGGCTTCAGTTAGGACTGGATTCACATTAATATGAAAACTGCATTGCAGCACTACTTTCTCACTTTTAAACACATTTCAACATTTACTGGGTATGAAAGGGTATGCTTAATTGGCTGTCACCAGGTACAAGAACAGAATTTCGTGCAATGTAGGATGTACTTACACTAGGCAATCCATACCTTGCCTGAATACACTTGACCTCTAAAGTCAGTTTTGATCAGTGTGAACGCTGGTACGGTACGCATGTAGTGCGAGAGTACTCAAGCACAGTCCATTACTTATGACGGAATAAACTTTAAGGTTCCATTTCATTTCTGAAAATATTTGTGCTAGGTTGTTATAACTAAAGGAACTAAATGTAAAAGATTCCAGAACAAATATCTTTGAAGATTCCCATTCATCCATGTCATGGTAGTAACCGGACTCCGTTTTGGAGCTTGAAGACGTTTCACTTTCTATCCAGAAATCCTCTCTAGTTCTAACTGGAGATGGGAATCTCCTGGCCTGTGGGTGTTAACTGTAGACCACACCCCTCATTATGTGACCAAAGGGTCACATGAAATCACCCATTAACATGATTTCATTTAAGTTTAAATTCGTGAAATCTTAAAGTTTAAACAATGACAGACAGAGCAAAAAGAAAAAGAGCACCTACCTAGAGAGCCCAGCCCAGCACCACACCGCTTGAGCCAACGCTTCTTCGGACTCGGACAGACTTGGGGTACGCACATGGCACATGGGACCTTCTTGTTCCTCCTTTCCTGTTTTACACACACAAACAAAAAAAATCCTGAAATTCCCAGAGGCTTCTAGTCTTACATTATTTATTTACTTTTGAGAACATTTTCCCAACATAAAGGCTACAGTATTCGGTAATAAAAGAAGGAAAAAAAGTCGAGTGCAATGTTGCATCTGTAAACAACCAATTTAAGAGCTATCCAAAAGTATAAAAAAAAAAAAAAAAAAAAAAAAAAAGTCAAGAGTACAATTTACAACTAAACCCCACAAAATCGAAAGCCAGTGTGAAGTGTGATCCCTGTGTCTTCCGTGACAACAAAACTGAACAAAAAATGAAAATGACCACCTGTGATCAATCCATTGAGTGCCACACCACTGAGTGCTCCAACACCTGCATACACAACTCTTGAGCCGAATGTCTACATTACCTAAGGAAATCTTTCACCTTGGAGAGCGTTCGCCACAGCCCAGCCCCACCTTTTGTGTGGTTCATGCGCTCCTGCAGCTGCCTCTGTTTGAGTGGCGTGTAGGTGAAGGATCGGTAGGCCCCGGAGCTCAGGCCTTTTTTGAGGATGGCCTTCTTGCGCACCAGCGTGGGCGAGGTGATGGACCCTTCCTCTGGGCTAGTGTTCTGTGGCTGGGGCTGTGGTTTTTGCAGCTGTGGCTGGGGAGGCTGCTCGGTTCTGAACTTGGACTGTGATGAACCAATAGAAGAGTGAAACAACCAAGATGACATCAAGAAAGGTAAAAACAGAATAAAAAGTAAGTGAAAGTTCGATTTGCTTTTAGAAATTAGCTGGTATACATACACTATTACTATAGCATATTAACTCACAGATTACAAGATGGCGAATATGAGCTGCTACAACTACCACCACACACAGGCTGGCCCTGCTATTATGCATGCAGCTGACACACACACACACACACACACACACACACACACATATCCACTAAAAGAGTGGATGGTAGATACAAGTAGCAATCCTTGTGGTAGTTTAGACCTCTATTCTTGTAGAGAGTCTAGTGGTAGCTTATTTGGCTAATTTTAGCATGCAGAAACAATCCCTGTTCATATACTTTTTTTTTCCTGCACCGTTTTGCTCGAGAGCATACTCCCACTGTTACTACTACGCTGGAAACACACCCCAAAGAAACCACAACAAAGAATAGTTACAGGACGAAAACAGAAACAGCAAGCATAGAATCGGATATTGCTGCCACTCTCAGTAATCAGGTGGAAGTCATCTAACAAATGTAGTGAACATGATTGTGTGTTGCTTCCCTTTTTTGCTTTCCAAATATTGTATGTCTCTAAAGCCACTGTGCTTCCCATATGTAAAGGATATGAGACATTAATGATGGAGACTTGTTCTTCAATGTAAAGGGACACTCCACAGAACAAACAGGACACACAGGAAGCTTGGACAACTTGTTTGTCAGCCAGTGAAAAAAAAATCCTTCCTTGTTACGCAAACGTCAAGCAATATGATCTGACCTTGGCCCCAGGGAAGAGCCCCAGGAATGGGGCTCGTCTGAAGGAGACCAGAGCACTGACGCTGAGGGGGAAGCCCTGGTTGAGGAGTGAGGGGACACGCGTGAGCTTCTTCCCCTCTGATGACTCATCCTGAGCGTCCTCGGGATGACTCTCCAGGTAAGCCAGCTGGAAGCACCGGCACAGCAGCAGGTTCAGGAACTGAGCCTGGACACCACAGCACAGAGGGAGAGAGAGGGAGGGGTAGAGAGGGAGAGAGATGCCATTTCCATCTGTTAAAGAACCATAAACCCTGATTGCCAAACAAAAAACACATTCCACGCGACCTGACCTACATGTTAATGCAAGAAACAGACTGGAGGTGGGCACATACCGCTCTGGCGTGCCTAGCCTTGAAGAGGTGGCAGTAGAGCTGGGTGTCAGTGCTGCCTGGGTTGTGGGAAACAAAAGCAAACTGGGAGTCGGACGGCCGGGCTGTGGACAGAGAGATCCTCCGCAAGGCATGGGCCATGAGGAGAGTCTGAGAAGAAGGAAGGGGGAGACTTCATTACTGTACTTCTCTGCTAGGCTAAACACCAAAATTCAAGATTTAGTCAAGATTGAGTCAGCCAATCATGAAGTTGATTTATGCCAGTCAAGTCTTTGAGGATTCAGAGCTTAAAACTTGGAGGGGAAACTGTAGGATTCAAACAGGAGAAAGCTTATGACTTAGAACAATGTATTAACCATCACTGCTTTTGCTGAAGCATTTCAAAGCTGTTTTGGACGTAAGCAACATAATGTAACAAATGCAATAGAATCACACTGATTAAGGACAGCTGGTAAATGCTGGTCTAAAACAGCACTCAAGGACATTTCCAGACAGCAGTGTAGCAGTGTCAGCATTTAAACTTATCAACCAAAAAACTCAAACATTAGCAGATCAAATGTTTTTGAACATGTCAGACCATCTCAAAAACACTAAGCTTGTTATGAAGACACAGTTATCCATAAAGTTCTTACCGTCTCATCTTCATCGTATATTTTCACTCCTTTGAAGGAGAACTTCAATGAGACCGGCCTCCTTCTTTTGCAGTTCTGCACACAACCCACAAGGAAAGTCTGTTGAAATCATCCCTTTTTATTTTCAGCACTGTTCACTATAGACTGCTGAGACACACACACACACACACACACACACACACACACACTCACTCACTCTCTCTTCCTCACCCTGAGAGCCTTCAGCTGTATGTGCAGCTGTTGAATCTGTTCATCCAAGCAACGGTCATCCACAGGAAAGGAGCCAACATACTATAAAGAATGTCAATCCACACACGTTAAGACACACACCTGTCACACTCAGCCAAAGGATGGATGAACATGCAGCTCATAGCTTACTCAAATATCGGTAGTTTACTAGCTGTAACGTTGACCTTTCACCATGTCTGTCAACCTGTTGCAAATTACCTCGGCAGACCTGGTCACTGTGCCATCCTCCGTAGTAGGTCGGTCACACATGATTGTTTTAATGTACCTTTCCTAGGCTCGCTGCTCTGTGGAGAACATATTAGGCTCATGAGTGTCTGGATAAGTCGGGGAAAAATGCGTCTTCCTTGCAAACGCCCATCCACCATTGGTATTCGGTCACATAAGGCAGTCTTAACGTTTAACGTAAAAAATGACGGAGCACGTGAAACCACAAAAATATCCTCGTTTTCAGTGATTTCAAAATAAGTCAGGCTAGCAAGTTAACGTTAGATAGTGAAAACCCTCACAGTAAGTAACACACCTGCTGGAATGTTAATAAAGAATAAAGCCCACCCAACACTTCCATGGTAACACTAACAGCCAGCAAAATAATAATAATAATAATAATAAACATTTCTTCATAACAAGGGCAAATATAAAGTCTCAAAAACTCCACATAAGAAGCAATCCTTGATAGACCTGATTTAATGTTAGCTTACGCCCACTCTCACCTCCAGACAGAAGGGCGGTACCGACGTTGTTCTCACATAAAGTTATAAAAAAAACAATAGGCTACAGTTTTAAGGCTATCTAAGACAAATTATTTGTTGTCGATCATACAACCTGTACGGCTGCTTTCTTCCAACAGCAACTCCTGATATCCACGTTATCCACTTACCGTACCATGAGCTTCCCCGGGCAGCTCAGAGTCAGACGAAGTATTCCCATTTCGCAAGTCTGAAGTGACTCACCTTATCACCACACTCCACCGTCTCCGCCCAGCATTAGCGCTCACGGGAAATTGATTCAGACGTCACACACTTTGGTGTAGTGGTGGTTGTAAACTAACTAAGAACAATATTAATTATTAATAATAAATATCCGTTTCCTTGCAGCTTAGAGGAATTGGAAGTTTGAAAAACATGTGAAGATGACTGTACGGCTGGTCAGTAGATGGTCCATACGTGACGCAATGATTGTTCTCGCCACGCCCCTGTCTATGCCCTGAATAAGTTTTCGGATCACGTCCATGATCACGTCCCTCAGGTAACATTACAAAGGCACTCAGGGGTAGTCAATGCTGAAAGGGAAAGGAAGTCAGCTGAAGGGGGCGCACAACCACAAATAGCCTATGTCAAATTTCAATAGGCCTAATTAAATTAAAAAAGTTTTTAAAAGATTGCTCAATTTTGGCATATTTCTGAAAATGTACATAATATTCTTTTTGGGCAGCTCTTCATAGGTAAACACCTCTGCAAACAAAGTAGGCAATTCAAGTTTTTAAGTTCAATTCAACTTTAAAGTAAGAACTGTAAATCCTGAAAAAAAAAATTACGAGTGCATCCAGTGCATGGATTCTAAGGCAAAAGTGTTATCAGTAGGAGAGGGTGATATGGGAGTGGATTTTCACTCCTATCCCATTCTAGTTAAATTCTCCTGTCACTGACAGTCATGAAGAATGACTCCCCCCTCCCATTCCTCTCTGCTCCCATCCCATTCTCATTCTATTTGTCACACTTTAGGCCATCTGCAGAGACGATTGACCTTTCTAGGATCTGTGTGTGCTGCATGTTTATTAAGAGCATAGGCAAAATGTCTGTAAAGGTGCTCTATGAGATACTGCAGGATTTTAGCAACATGATGGTTGGGGGTAGGTGTGGGGGTTAATTGCGCGTCCCTAACCATCTTGTTGCCGATTGCTTGGCGGTGGTTTGTGTGCGAGTGTTAATTTGAGGATTACAGTCCCTGTAATCATGCTTTACCTAAACAAAATGTATCACTCAGAACTGCAGTTTCTAATCAGTTCCTAAGTCATTTCACCATTTATATTTAGCCTTTTCAAAAAAATATATTATCAAACACAAAAAGTAAATATAAAAATAAAGCCTATACGATTCATTATAAAGCATTGTTTACATTTTTGTTTACATCTTTACAGGGAACATAGTCAAGGTGGGAGGTGTTTATTGGCTCAAATATACTGTATTATAAAGCGCTGGGGGAAACTCTGCCTGGACAGACTGCAGTCCATCACTTATGGTTCAGACCTTTTTCTCCCCCAGACACCTCTTTGCTTAGCTTTAAATACAGTTCTCTACCAGCGAGAATCTGTGAGACATTACCTGAGCCATATGCCTTCAGCGAGAATCTGTGAGACCTAAACCATATCCCTTCTAGTCCTGGAACCATAATGAATTTATATTTAAGTTATAATATTATATATACAAGTTCAGTGGTCGCAATGGTTTGAAATGTTTCTTAATAGTAATGCATGAAATGCTTTGCAATGGTTTGTCATTTTGGACTTGAAGTAGAATCTACATGGCTCATATGAGCTCCACATAAACGTGTAGCAGCAAGCACAAGAACAAGGAATGTCATCAAGTGGCAGGCCTAAGCAAAAAACAAACCTGCTTTTGTAGTGCGTTATGTGGTCTAGACCATCATCAGAATATACACGCATCGGCTAGAAAGTAAAAATGGTTTCAGAAAACAAAAACATACATTTTTTAAAACTGATGGTTATGTTGCACAAATTTATAAACAGATGGCCGCAATCAATGACATGTTTCAATATTGGTACAAATGACAATATTTTTAACCTACCTATTTTGAGATGTAAAAACTACATATACATAAGAACAAATAATTACAAATATAGTCACTTTATTAATGACTACAGAAAAGCAGATCAGTGAAAGATTAACAGCATGCAGAGCATGAGCCAAGCTCATGAGAACAAAAGCTGTCTTATCCGCATGGATTCACTAATACATAGAATATAATTGAATATAATGTGTGTGATGTATTGAAGTCATTAATATGACAAACTAATTTTATGGTCTATCTTTCAACAGATGATAAATAATTACGCCATTTTAATTTTGTTAATATTTTTGTTCAAACTGTTCTTAAGTAGAAGCATGGACTTCCAATTTAGTCTGACAACGCAGACAGGGAAAGTCTCAAATGTTCTTCGGACAGAAAGAGAGCTTATTAAATCAAAAAAAAAAAAAAATCTGAAGTACAACCCCATGCTCATGACATCTTTGCTCATTCTCAAATATGAAAAACTTGACCATCAGAGCCAATAACACTTCCTTCTCTCACAAAGCTCACAGTAGGAACTTAAGAGACCAAAACTTCTTTATCTTTTCAGAAATATCAACTAAAACTTCACATTGTTTCAAAAAACCAAAAACATCTCGACAAAATGAAGTCTTGACGTCTCAAATACAGTACATATACTGAGATTTAAAGAGAATTCTAAATACTGACAGACCCTTTGAGGTTCTTGGAGTCTGAAACAAAGTTTCAAAGACAGTTTAGTGACTGAAAATCTATTTTAGAAAAGAAAAAAAACAAACAAACAAAAAAACAAAACGGAACACAGAACCAACACGACACCATGACCTTCAAAAGTGAAACTCGAATGGAAAAGTTTTTTTTCTATGAACAAACTGACATCATTGTTCATCCATTTCTTCTTGTTACAAGGCCTCCAACAAGGGAGGAAGGATGAAGCTATACAAAAATTAGAAAGTAAAAAAAGAATAGATCAAGAAAGGGGGGCGGGGGTAGAGAGGCAAAGCACAACAGTCTACTGAGCTACGAGTAAACGTCTCCCCCAGGTGAGCCTCGTCCGGCAAGCTCACTTCCTAACCCGAGAGGACTTGCGGGCAGCTGGTTTGGCCTTTGCCGGCTTCTCTTCTTTGGCCCCCTTTGCCTTTGCTGGCTCTGCCGATTTGCCTGCCTTAGATTTTTCTGTCTCATCGGCTTTAGCTGCCTTGGCCGGTGTCTTCTTTCCCGGTGGCCGCTTCGCCACTCTGCTCGTCAGCTTCTTGGCGACTGGCGTTTTGGGAGTGCGCGCCGGGGCAGCTTTCTTGACTGGTGTGGCTTTAGCCGGGGCCGCTGCCTTTTTGGCTGCGGCTTTCTTCGCAGGAGGAGGAGCCCTTTTTTTAGCGGGTGGTGCCGACCTCTTGGCAGGGGCTGGCCGTTTAGCTGGAGCGGACCTCCGGCTTGCGGACTTTCCTCTCCGCTGGGAGGCAGAGGAGCGGGCCTTGGGGGCTGGCCTCTTCTGTTGTCGCCTGGAGGCAGGAAAAAATGATAATTGTACATTTTACCTTTAAGAGAAACTACTCTAAACTCTTGTCTAAATTCAGCTTGAGAGATGAAAATATATTTAAATACAGCTTGTTTTGACATAAATCTATAATGTGGAATTGCATGATTTAAAAAAAAAAATCCAAAATAGTTCCACCTTTTACGAGGGGGTTCATCCTCCTCCTCCTCCTCAGACTCTTCCTCAGACTCCTCATCTTCTGACTCAACCATTCTCTTTCGTTTGGGCTTCTCTTCCTCTTTTTTCTTCTGTTTTACCACCTTGTCTGGAAACAGGATGGCTGGACTATGGATTGAAAGAATCAAAGCAATCATCATCAGGCCATTAGGCACTTTCAAAAAGCTGGAAATATCTAATTTTTACAGAACATTTCTCAACTCTAGGTTAAAAACTGCTTTTGCAGCTATGTAAAAAAACACTACATAATTCATAGCAACTGTGTCACTAGAGACTACCACCTAGGAGTAGGTTGTCCTATTGTGGTTAATTTAGGACTCTTTTATATTAACCATGGGAGTGAGAATAGAGAAACAGATAAACCAAACAGACAAACCTTCTAAAACCAAACATTTTGAAGTTGACAAGGGCTATATTCCCCAGTGCATCTTACGGTGCGTTTCCACTGTGCGCGAATTTCGCCCACCTCTCTTTGAAAATGAATAGGGGGCGAATTTCGCCCTGTTGTGGGCGAATCGCCGAGGCAGGCGAATTGAAGTTGGCGAATCTTTAACTTTATGCAAATTTGTGCCGGGCGGCAACCAATCAGACAACTGTGTGTCTTGACGAGGGCGGGAGAAACAAAAAATTGCAAACAGTATGGCGGCGCCCAGGGAGTTTTCAACATAAAAACATATTTGTTTAATTAAAGGGTCTATGGACCGCAGTGATAAGCGAATATTCGCCAAGTGAACGCCGTGTGGAAACGTACCGTAAGCTCTGTGACAACCATCATGCAGAGACTCTGTCACAACACTGGTCAGCTACTAGACAAGCCGGTTAAGATAGGTTGTCCCACATTAGTCACTCTCTTCCACTCATTTCCTGACACTCTCTACTGTCCTATCTAATTATAGGCAAAAAAAGAGATAGATAAAAATATGATGTATATAAAAAATTCAAATAATAATAAAATCTGGCTACATTGTACTATCCCCTAAACTGTAGATCAACCCATGGGTTATGTTGTGTTGTACCTGGGGTAGTACGGGTAGGACAGCTGATAGCTTCCGCTCAGCCCATGGCCTGTGATCTGCTCAATCCAGCCCATGGTCTTGCCCTTCTCCAAGGTTCTCTTCAGCTGGTTCACTAATAAGAGAGAAAAGAGAGAGAGGCAAATATTAGACCATGTGTTGACACTGTCGGTTCAAAGTGACCCAATTCCAATTTTTGCTTGCATGTTCCGTAATTCTGATGTCATTACATTGTACACAGTAAAAAACAAACAAACAAAAAACTCAAAACTCTCATCTCTCAGATCAGATACAGGCCTCTTTCCTATGTGGTGTTAAATCAGATATGGATCGGATATAAGTTTATGTGATTTCAGTCCAAACAGACAGATGGGATATTCCAATGCGTTTCCTTCCGTCCTTAATCTGAGAATTTAATTCGCTGGCCTGTTTATTGATGTATGACTGTAAACCACGCATCCTCGTTAAGGCCTGTAAATTAAAAAAAACGTTTGAAGACTACAAGACCAAGGCTCTTCTAGGAACAGGAACAGAAAAACATGGCAGACAAGGCTTTGACCTATCTGATGCGCATAACAGTGCTGTTACCTGTGCGGTACAAACAGCAAACTTGACAAATAGGTCTACTCTACAAGTTTGCCAACGAGACTCAGAGCTGCAGGGACTTGTTTTGCTGACTCGCCGAGATACAGGGGAACTGAGCCGAGGGTCGGAATTGAAGGTGACCGAGACGTGCAGGAATGGTGCTGTGAATCTGGAGCTGGTTAAAGTGCAGACTTTAAAGCAGCCAAAATCTCTGGAAGGTGCTGGACACAAACAGACTAATTACTCCGGGGTCCACTGGCCACATGGATGCTGATAACAATATGGACCAATGCCATTTCTTTGCCTTTGTTTTTCTTGTAGCTTTCCTTTTCTCTTTTATTGAACTATACTTTTAATTTATGCAATTCCACAACATGTCTTACATTAGTATTTTAATGTGTGTGACAAACTCCTTAAACCTTGCATGAAGGCTACGCACATTGTGATGAATATCTAACTTAAAGGAGACTACAGTGGCTATGGTCAGTCTTACTCAGGAGATACTCCTTTCGGTCCTTTTGGCTCTGGAGGAGAAACTTGCGGAGTGTGGTGATGCTGCAGGACTTGGGCTCGTTCATGGCTATGATGGCCGTCACAATGGCATCTTCAAGCACAGTTGCGGGTTTTTCCCCAGTCTTTTTCAGCTGCAAGACAGCATGAATAATCATGTGTTGACCACAAATGAGGTTCTGACGACTACAGATTACAAGGGCCATAACTGAGTATGAAAACAGCAATAATATAGAGGTGCTTGACTACAAAAAAAATGAACAGATCTTCACACACCTGAAATGTTCCGGTGGCACCTTTGCCAGTGATCTGCTCCAACTGCCCCCTCTCCACTGCCTTCTGCAGGGCATTCTTAAGAAGATCTGGCCTAAGGAGAAACCAGAAACATCTTTAAGCATGTGCACCACCGCCCAATACAACATTCCTACTCCACAGCCAAAAAAACATCCACTCAAACGACCACTCAAATCCCTGTCTATCCCATGCCACCATATCTTATTTCAATGGACCCATGCTTTAGCACCACATTTTCCAAATAGCAACAGTACTGGTGTGGCAGAGGTGTAGCAGAATCATATCCTTCTTGGATGTCTGAGATATTAGTAGTAACAGTTATATCCTGCAAAATTGGCTTTTGCGTGTGTCCACGGCCAACGAAGACCCTCAATGATCACCTAGACAACCCAAGAGGCAACTAGCAGCAGATGTGCAGAACTTCTCTGCATCTCACAGGCCCAACAGACACATGGGACCTCAATGCACCCTACAGTGCGTTTAAACACGACAATGAGACCTTACCTCTTCTCTACATCCATCTGAGGGTAGTGTTCAGTCAGGTACTTCTTGATGAGCATGTAGGAGGCCTCCTTGGGCTCACAAAGGCGCGTCATTATGAGAGGCAGGCAATCGACGAGAGTCTCTCCCTTTACCCCTGGAGCCACCTCTACTGGAGGCTTCTACACGGCAGCAACCAATAAAGAGGCAAGTTAGTGGCACAAAACCAAACACAGTACATTAACTTTCTAGCTGCAAAGACCACTTGCGACAAGGCAGTTTGAGTTAGTAGGTTTAGCTAGTAAGACCCTTTAGTTTTTAGGCTCTTTTACCTTATGAGATGAGTCACTTAGGATACAGATCAAATGCAAGCGAAAGGGTTTATTTCATTTTTGAACAGACCGTTCATCCATATGAAAACAACCCTGCCAAGGGATGATCATGTCTGTCTTGAGAGTTTTCTTTCAATTTGCCTGCTGCTAAATGTCTCAAAACAAGAAAATGTAAAATAGTTAAAGGTATAGTTTGGCTTTTAACACTTTTGAGCCCCTTTCACAGGTTGTCTAAAATGCAATAAATTGGTTGACACCGAAAGTTTGACGATTGCTCCTGCCTCGGCTATTTGGGAAATGTAGAATCGCCTCAAGACAGAAACTGTATTTCGCTACGATACTTGGGTTGGAACATCAGCGAACACCCCTAACCACTCGGTGAGTACCACTTTTTTTAAACCAGTGTTTTAAGGATAGAAACAACAAATGCCTATTGCTAGCCATTTTGAGACAGGCAGAGGTGATTCTACATTTCTCAAATAGCCGAGACAGGAGTAATCGTCAAAATTTCGGTGTTAACAGCTCAAAGGGGCTGTTAAACACCGAACTATACCTTTAAACAAGAGATGACTAGGGTTTTACTGTACCTTATTGCCAGAGTTGGAGACAGCCGACAGGTTTCCAATGGCAAAACTCCCGGCAAAGCCTTTACCCCTCAGCTGTGTGGGAGACAGACATTTCACACCAATGAAAAGGGTTTCATACTCTTGCTTCAGTCTTTCTAACAGGACTGCAGAATCAACAAAGCAAAGGGCCTTGGGCCTATCTGTTGACTCAGATCATTTCCTGCACTCCTTTGTATTCATCTGCACTGCTGAGATTTAATGCCAAGTTTGACACAATAGACAAATGAACAAGTTGAAATCATGTATTTACAGTGACTGACCATTTTTGAACACACAGTGGACCCACTTCCAGTAATGATGATAGTCATATCCTAGGATTGACAACCTAGAAAGTCACATTTATTACAGAACACACAACCTGTTTGATGGCTCCTTTCTCCACCAATCTCTTCATGGACTGCCTGAGAAGGTATTTCCTTTTGTTCAGCTCAAGGAAGTCATATTTATCCATGATGTACTTCAGGATGACAAAGGCAGACGCACCAGTCCTCTCTTTGGAACTCTGTCAAAAAAGACATACATACATAGTCAAAACCCGCACATGATCTGCGTTAGGGCTGCACGATTAACCTTTATCACATCGATATTGAGGTTTTAACTCCCGCAATAACCTAACCTCAGGAGTCTGAGGTTTTTTCCCCGCCTCTGACATTTGAGTCACAAACCTATTAGCCAATCAAAATGGTCGAATCTTGCCAGGCACGCATGCGCATAATTGATTATAAGCTGTACCAATAATGAAAAAGAAAACCCGCCCAAAATGCATAACGCGAGAGTAAGGTAGGCCTATGCTAATATTGTTTCCATTTATTTGTTCTATATGTTTATGATCTCATATGTCCAAGATTGAAGTGAGTGAATCTCAGAAATACCTTGCCTAACGTTACAGTATTTCCTGAAATTATATGGACCGGGCTTTTATTTACTTAGAATAGGCTACCCAAAGCCCAGGCCTTATCAATTTTATGCAGGCCTTTATTTATTGCCGGTAGGCAGAATCTGCGTTGGTAAACACATGATTTTTTTATTGTTGCATCAATTACATCGCTATGGCTATGCCATAGTTTCTGCTAGCGTTTTCTGCGACGTCTCTATAATACATGCTCCTACATGCTATTACTATAATAATAGTTCAAGTTTATCAAAAGTGTTAAAATGAGGTTACTGTGTACAGTGGCTGCACTGTTCCCGCACCGCGTCGTTGCCGCACCATACCACAGCATATATGGGTCGCTTTATGGGTCTACATATTTTCCTGCTTTTTTGTCCTTGGCCAATCACATGTATGTAGTTTATTTAACCCTCTGTGTCGTAAAAGTAACATATTTTATTCATAATTTTAGGTTTTATGCACTTAAAAGTATCGAATGCAAAAATCGAAAATCGCATCGCAATCACAATATTTGTCAGAAAAACAGCAATTAGGTTTTTTCTCAAAATCGTGCAGCCCTAATCTGCGTTTACCATTACAATGCTATCATCCCTTTAAAAGACAATTTGTTGTGATTAAAGACTATGTTTGAGCAAAAGGCTTGTTGTTCACCACAGCTTTCCTCTCAGGTCCCCTCACTATTTTCACAGAGCCACTTAACACTGTTTGACCAGTTCCAGTAATTACAATATTACATAAACAAGGCTTACAACAAAATTAAGCTAGCAAGGTCAAACTAACTATGAAATGAACCCTGAATTGGCGATCTAAGAAACATTGATGGCTTATTTTAAACTAGTATAATTAAACTATACAAAATACCACATATGCCTGATATCAACCCAGCATACTGTAGTTCACAAAATCAAATATTAAGTATTAAAAGTGGCTCTAAGCTACACATCCTCTCCAAAAGGCACCTCACAGGTACCTAGATTCCTCCACGCATTCATGTATACTGTCAAGTAAACCTAATCATTATGACATGACTTTCATAATACAATGAGAATGAATGCCAGCGGGTCATCCATGCCTAGTGTACAGTCGGATCAGTGCACAGACCTGAATGGCTTCGATGAGGATGTCGTGCAATTTAGGGTGTTGTATGACAGTCTTGGTGCCTGTGCGCTTGACGGATGGCAGGGTAGCCCAGGCAGGGATGGACTTCTTCACTTTCTTCACCTTCACCTCTCCCTCTTTGTCCCTGCAACAACAATCCCAAACACCCGCAGCAGATCAAAAAAGGATCGAAAAGATCCCTCCTCCACCACCCCATAAAACACTGCTCACATAGGTCCGGTCCGTTTAATTTGACAGTTTTGTTTTCTTCTAGTACATCCATTCTATAACTTTTAAATACTGCAAACATTGTGATACATTTCATTATTACGAACATTCAAGGCATGTACTGGACAGGAAGTAAATCTGCAAGCCAGCCAGATGAATGTGGTAAAATACTAACTCCTTCTTGTCTTTAGACTTCTTCTTCTTCTTTGTCTCCTCAGAGCCTTCTCCATCAGCCTTGGCTTCACCAGACCCCTCTGTGTCTTCTTTCGCCTCGCCTTCTACCTCTCCTTCCGTTCCACCCTCTGCCGGGGCCTCTGCTTCACCACCCTCTCCCTTTTGAGCTGGGGCATCCTTCTCCTTCTCTGATTGGACCTCAGCGGCTGGGGCTTCGGCCTCTTTTGCTGCTGCTGCAGTCTCCTTCTCCATAGGAGCTGCCTCGCTGGGCTCTAAATAGTAATAGGAAGAGACACAAACACAGGTTAGAAAAGGCCAGGAAAATAAGGCAAGGCAAGTTTATTTAAATAGCGCAATTCATACACAAAGGGGGAAGTTCAATGTGTTTTGCAAAGATAAAAATATAAAGTAAGAAAAGAAACAAATTAGATTAAAAGTTACACAAAGGGTATAAAAATAAAAGGACAGAATATACAAAGATATCAGACAAGTAACTAGGTCCTATCCCATTTAGTGATTTAAACACAAGTAGTAATGCTTTGAAATCAATTCTGTAACTTACAGGAAGCCAATGCAATGTAATGTGGCTGGTTATTTCTGTACTTGTTAAAACCCTGGCAGCTGCATTTTGGATCAGTTGAAGATGTTTTATGGTCTTTTAGGAATGCATGTGAAAAGACCATTGCAGCTTTCAACCCTACTGGAGATAAAGGCATGGATAAGTTTTTCTAAATAATTTTTTGACATTAGACCTCTCAGTTTGGTGATGTTTCTTAGGTGATAAAAGGCTGATTTGGTGATGGCTTTCATGTGACAGCTGAAATTTAGATCACTGTCTATGATGACGCCAAGATTTTTTAATAGACTCTTTTGCTTTCAGCCCTTTAGTTTCAAGGGCAGAGGAAATTTTGAGCATTGACTCCTTCCCAAACATAATTACTTGTGTGACATCCAGTTGTTAATTTTGTCCAAATATTCATAGACACATTCAAGGGTGGCAAAGTAAGTCATTAGGTGACAAAGCAAAATAAATCTGGGTGTCATCAGCATAGCTATGATAAGAGATTGAGTTGTTCCAAGTTGTCCAAGTGGGAGCATGTAAAGGTTAAAAAGCAATGGTCCAAGGATTGACTGGGGGACGCCACAAAGTCAAGGATATACGTGTTGAGGTACAGTTGCCCATAACAACAAAGGAACTTCTATTTTGTAAGTATGATTTTAACCATTTAAGAACTATACCAGAAAACCCAACCTAGTAAAAACAGGTAACCTGAAGACCAGAAGGACAAGTCAGCTTTGCGCAGCCTGGTACTACTGATTTATAGTAACTTTAGTCACTGATCCTTCTATTAATTAAGGTTACCTTGACAGATTTTGGCTGGGCCATCAGTAAATAGATAGTTCTGGCATGCCCAATATTCCTTAAGTATCTGGCTATGAGGAAGGAAACGTCAGCTAATTGAACGATTCCCACTGCCTCAAACAAATTGAGTGATGTTTTGCGAAGTGATATGTTTGGTGACAACTACCAATGAGCTTTATTCATTTGATGAGGTCTCCATTAGCATGCCAGCATATTGTTTTCCAAGTTAGGGCCACTTTATGATGTCATGACCTTAGGCGTCTTGCTACTTTCCACCACACTGCCATGCAGACAAAACTTCATGTCATGCCCACACTTGTGTCACACACCTGTAGTCTTGGGGGCACCGTCTGCAGGAGCTTGCTCGTCACCAGTTCCAGGTCCTCGACGTATGGAAGCCCGACGCATGATTCACCTGTGTAAACAGAGACAGAAAAGGTTGAATTTTTGCATCTCTGCATCCACACAAGGTCAGTTAGGGTCAACTAACGAAGCACTGAAATGCGCACCTGTATTGGTAAGTATCAAATTCCTTGTATAGGGCCTATGTTAATATATAAGGAACACAAAAATAGGAATGTTTATCAATAATCATCTTGCAAAGTTTACTTGCTGCCTCAAAACACTCCCATTAAGTTACACAAGTCCCCCAGGTCTCTGTGCGATGACGTTATAACGACCAGGTGTGCTGCCTCTGTCAAACACCATTTACTGCAGGTTTTGACACTGTAACGTATTACTAAATATTTGGGCCTGTAAATAAACAGACCCTGACTATTCTCTGTTGCAGGAATGTGCACAATGACTAACGTTACTCATAACACACGGGACTGACTGAATATCCGTGTGCTTTCCTACACAACGAACACTGGAAAGCGTGTATCCATTTTGATTCAAGTCATGCAAAAGAAGGTGTGGGCAGAAATAGTATGCCGTGTGCAAATTTTTGGGGCATTATCCAGAGGGTATTTTGGCTGACCGTAGGAAACCAACACGGGAACAAAAGTCTGATCGTGCAAATTACATGCATGAATGAAAGTGCACAACTAGTTTTGCTGTATGTTACACGAGACGAATGCAAAAATCCAATGGCCATTTTGTCTGTTTAACGATACCCTACACGGTAATGGCGTCGCGTTGAGCAGATGGCGGATACATGAAGTTAAAATTGCAATGAAAAAACACAATGGGAGGCTCCGTGGTTATTGTCGTTATATAAAACAGAGGTAATGCTTAATTCAGATGTCATACATGTTCCTTACCTGCCAACCTGCTCGGTTATTCAGTTATTTATTCTGTGCTGATTTTCCTTTAGCTACAATTCTTTCTCCAGACCTGCCCTTCCCCCTTTGGACGTACACGTAGCAACGTCAGGTTCGCGTCATCAGTCGTGCCCTTTGTGTATGAACCACTGAGCCAGTGATATGAACTCGTGGTCAGACCAAATGATCGGTTTTACCCCCACAAAGACTTTTTGCAAAGATTTAAAATGAATTTTGCCCTCCGCCTAAACTCTAAACTCTGCGCCTAAAATTAAGATGACCCCATTCCGGGCCGATAATCACACTTTCCTTTCTTGGAAATCTACATTCTGCAGACTTCAGTTTTTCGTTGTCCATTTTAATAATCTTGTGGGAAACGGTTTGGTTTCATATACCCCTCATTTAAAGTATATATTTCCATTTTTAAGCTGAACATAATTCTGGCAAAAATCCACATTCAGTTCCATGCACCGTCTCCATAACATTTTTTTAATTCAAGAGGTAGGCTAGCACTGCTGCCTCCACTTTGTGCAGTCAGCGCACGAAGGTGCGAATGTGATACGCTGTGAGCGCACTCATCGTAGGCAAGGCCAGACTACCATGAGACAGCTGAGTGTGCGAATTTAGCTCTCCCTTGTAAAACAAATTTATGGACTATGTAATGCATATTTAAAAATGTCAATTCATTAAGCAATATTTCAAAATGAGGTTTATGTGTTGACCTGAAACAACGCACTGTGGGCTATTCTAAGGCTGAGGGTAGGCTAAACGTACCTTGCAGCTAGAGAGTTCTAAACTGCACACCGTGATTTGTTCGCAAATGTGTCACAACCCTTGCCTACAACTCAGTAGGTTTTCCTAGAAACACTGGCCTGGCTTGCGCGACAAAGTTAATAGGAGCTTACGCCGGTGATCCACTAGCACGCGATGCGACTAGATGCGAGCTCCTCCTAACCGCGCCGCTACCTTCTGGGGAGACGCTTTCCGTTAGTAGATGGGCGGGCAGGTAGTAAACACAACCAACAAATCAAAATGTTTCCCACTTCGATTTTGAAATTTCACTCACGTCTACATAATAGTTTGCTAGTTGAGCAGTCATTTAGTCATGATGACAGTGGGAGCAGTTATATTAAAAGCCATAAAAATACGTTAAAACATCAAACAGCGACTGGAAAGTTGTGCTTGTGGCTGTATGTCATGATGGACCGCCCTGCATTGTTGCTGTGATTGGATATTCGCGTCGCGATAGACGCTTTCATTTGCATAAAGTTGGGCACTGCTCAACTTTTTGTCGCGCCGGACCCAGAGATCGCATCGCATACCCAGAATCCTTTGCGGAAGCAGTGAATGGGGTGTGTGCAGTGTCGTGCCGTGCCGCATCGCGTGCTAGTGGATCACCGGCGTAAACGTCTTCTGGGAGGCGCGCTTAACCTGCGTCCATCATCGATGACGTATGCGTAAGCTCGTTTCTCATTGGTGCCCACAGATTTGGGAAAAATAATTATTCTAAATCGGCAGGATGACCATACAGACTTTCTAGCGAAATTTAATGTGGCGTCACAGGATGTTTGGGCGGGCCCAGGCTATAGAAACACTGGTTCCAGACCCTTTTCTGCTGAGTGGTTAAATCTTGTTTACCCATGTGCTGATCCATCGTTGAATATTTGGTGTATCTGTTCGCATGTAGTAGTCGTGCTAACCTTGAGGATGAATATCGTTTCAGTTTTGCATAGTGGTTATCTGACTGCTATAAGAATTATTCTTTATTGTACGATGCCGTATGGAAATCACGCGAAACTGCACAACCAGAGCTTTCCAACGGATATTCTCCTAGCCCTGATGGCTGGTTTGCAAGGAAATGACAATGAATATTGTAATTTACTAACATTACAGTTGGGGTAGTTATTATCCGAGGGACAAGTGATGAATTTTTTTTTTTTTTATCACAGTTCTTAGCGGAAATAGTAAAGTGCCCCTCCACCCTGCCCTAAAATTGTGTCACTTAACAACCACTCCTTGCACTTTGGATTAAAGCCCCCTTATAGTTCAATGTGTTAGCTGGTCTGATTTGATCAGTGTCATCAGTTGGCTTGTGTAAAAAAGACACTATCACCTCATGCAATTCAATAAACAAAGTGAAAGGCAAATTATTACATTACATTTTTTTCTGAACGTTTGTGATTTATCTAAACAGAATGAAAGTTCATGCCTGGTCTGTGATGAAATTTTTCTAATATTAGTCAATCAAATATTCCTCCCCCTTACTTTGCTCCTGCAGCAATAATATAATTTGGAGGTGATGTGACTCAGTCTGAGAAACTGTTACTTCATTTGATGAGCCAGGAATGAGTACAAATGAGCATGCTACTACCTGAACATCTGAAGTGTGGTAATGGCATGGTAAAAGGCAACACTGAGTGTTCTTAGACAGTCTTTAATGTATTCACATGTACTTTAAAGTTGCTCTTCACGTCTGGAGAATTTACAAGGTTGGAAAAACCCTGGTATGGTTTGGACTCACACAAGCACACACGTTCACACACACACGCATGCCTTCTCTATGAGGTCCCTTTCGGCAGTCCAGAGAAAGTTTTTGTGTGTTTGTGTGTGTGTTTCATGTCTTTTTGGAAGCTCAATTGTTTTTCCATAGAGCAAGCAAACCCTGCTACACCAGACTTTGGAGGGGTCAGTCAGTCAACACCTTTGACCTTATACATAGTAAACGTCAACCGTCTCTGCCACACCTTTCATCCAAAAATAACTTCTTCCCAAACAGTCTTCAAACTAATTTGGGAATCCGCAGAGGCTGTTCATTTCACAATTATTATTACTGTAATGATAATTACTTTGTTATTTTCTATTGTCAGTGACGTTTTCCTCAATATGAGCTTTTCTGCAAATGTTAAATAAAAGGTCCGTCTTTGCAGTATCTTAAAAAAATAATAAATTAAGCAGGTTATAACCTGTTTTCAAGTCTCTTCAAAACGTAACAAAAAAAAAGAAGGAAATAAAACAAAAAAAAAGTTAAAATTTAAAGCAAAAATATTTTCTATGTATAGTACATATATGTAGTGCTCCCATCTCTGGAGATCTTCCTTAAGGAGGTTGAAAGGAACGCAGCAGAACGTAGCAGTACCGCACTGGGAATGCATTCCCCCTGCCCCATACGACTGTGTTCCCTCAGTCCACTTCTCCCATCTGGCTTTGGCAGTCCTTGGGGGAGGCGGACACACTGGCAAGAACATGGTTGGGCTGTGAGCGGAAACGCTTCCGGAGAGGGCTGGGGCGTGTTGGTGGAGTTCTCCTCCGCTCAGTTGTCCTCCGACTCCTCCTCGGCCTCGCGTAGCCAGGTGAAGAAGGCGGTGACCGACTTCAGGGCCACGCCCTTGCCCTGCTGCTCTGCCGGGTCCTTGCTGGACTCCCAGAGGTAGAAGGCGTCCTCAGAGATCACGTCCTCGTCATAAAGACAGTCAAAGAACATGCGGAGCAAGTCTGCAGAAAGAATGGGGTGTTGGGGTGCAGTGGAGGGGGTTTAGGAGGATGGTGGTGAGATATTTGTGCTAAAGTTTAAAATAGCACTGTAGATCGAAAATTGGATTTTGTGCTTTGACTCATAGGTCTGGTTTTACAAAAAAGCTTTTCATCACTTTCAGTACTGATAAGCCAGTACTGGTACATATGGATATAACAATCTATATTAAATATAGATTTTGCATTTTCCTAAACGTATTAACAGAACATGGAGTACTCACTAGGAGGTTGATCAAGAGTTACGATCAATGCTTGAAGTGCATAAAGTGCTTGCAACTGGCGCTCAGTGTCTGAGTTAAGGTACTTCAGTAAGACAGGCAATCTCTTCTGGATGATTGCAGTGTCCACTCTGCAGGAAGAACTCTCATCTGACAAGAGAAGGCAGAGGGGGAAGAGATGGGAAATCGTCAAGGAAAAGAGGTTGGGAGTTATTAATAATGGAGGATTCTGCACTCATTTTCATACTATTCCATACATGTGCATGTTTGTGTAAATACATACATCCCTATCTTGTGTTTGTGTGTTCTGTAATTTTGAGAGTGTTACATGGTACGCGTTACCTTTTACTGCCGCCTTGCACACTGCGGTCATTAAAGCTCTTAGAAAAGGGGAGGAGCTCATCTGAGACTCGTCTAGGTTGGCCTGTGAAAAGGAAGACAACACAAAATCACACTGCAGTAATGCGTCTTAAATGGCTGCCAGACTAGTTCATCCCAGTGAAAGAATGACACATATTACTATACTTTTGAGAGAGAGAGAGAGAGAGAGAGAGAGAGAGAGAGAGATAGAGAGAGAGAGAGGCATACCTCCACCCAGTCGAAAATCTGCTCGTCACTGGCCATGTCCTCCAGTAGGAGGCGCTCTAGGTGACTGCTCAGCTCCTCAGGGGAGAGAGGTTTCTTGGGCAGGAGTGGAGGGGGGCTCAGGCTCTCAGGCAGCGTGAATTGCAGCTTCTGATGACAGGAGGAGGAGGAGGAGGAGGAGGAGGAGAGGACAGACGAGAGACAAGAAATGAATACAGTGTTGGAGGAGGATAAGAAACGAGAGGATGAAGAGGAGGAGGGGGGAGTAGTAGAAATAGTGAGGGCCAAACAAGGAAAAGATGCAGAGGAGAGGAAGAGAAGATTGAAAGAAGAGCAGGACCAGAAGAGAAGAGAGAATGAAAAACGAAAGAAAAACAAAAGAGCAAAGTATAAAGTAACAGTACGCAACTTATTCCAGTTAAAACAGAACACCACATAAGGCAGGCAACATAAGCTGCAACAAGCCTCTGAAACCAGTATACCATTAATTAAATGTCAAGTGTTTAATGCTCTCACTATTAAGAGGGACTTGGAGCTGAAAGTGGTCTGATCAAACACACTGCATTAATAAATATGGGCGAGACTCATTCAACCGAGACTAAGTGCTGCCTCGTTTAAAGGGAGTCGGTGTGAAGTGCTGCGTGGGCCGGTGAGGAAAAGCATAGCCTTCAAGACATCTATGCTGGGATCATAGAGATGTTGGCTGGTGGAGCATGGATAATATGGTTGTCGAGATCGGGGGCCACAGAACTTGGAAAAGAAGCATTCCTTCATTCGTTTGTTTGTTATTTGTATTTATGGGATCATCCTCCATTTAAAATGGTAAAGTGCAGGTTTATTTATGAAATAGGACTGCCATTTAGATGATTGATTTAGACATTGGTCTTATATTTATTTAATGTTAGACAGGATTTGAGCTTTTAATAATGTATGTTATGTGTCAGTATGTCCTGGCTTTTACCACCAGGGACCATATTAGAAAAGAATGACTTCACTTTCTACATGTTATCCCTTGGATCTCGGTTTGTCATGTCAGTGTGTGATAGTGTTTGCATGCGTCTCCTATGAGTACCAGGGTCGAGATGTCAGCTGTACCTGCTCTGAGATGAAGGCTTGCACGTCGTCTCCTTCGGACAGGAAGTCACTCCAGTTCAGGCCAGACTCCGTCCAAAGCGACCCCACTTTCCTATGGCTCTGCAGACCACACAATCAAATGAAGTCAGACTCCATCACTGACTCCAGATCAGTTTAGAAACACACCCTACTGCCTGCTTACTCAAACATAAATATCACTGCGCCATCTTACATCTTACAAATTTAAATCAATAGCAGCGACACAAAACACATTTAAATTATAATTCAAGCCACTCAATCTCTCTCTGTGTACACACGCTGTGTAATGGATAGCACGGAGAAAGGTGAGAGAATTAAACACCAATCACTGAGTGCTCCGTGGGTGCTGACAGACCGGCGCAGAGAAACTCACCATTTGTTTGCATAGAAAGTGCAGTATTTCAGCAAATAAGATCCCGGCTCTTCCCACAGGAATTAACGGTTTGCTCAATTCACTGCAGCAGAGTGGGGAGGGAGAGATGGAGGGAGTAAGAGAGGGGGGAGGGAGAGTGGGGAGAGAGAGAGAGAGAGAGAGAGAGAGAGAAAAGAGAAACGTGAACATTTCAGCACAGCCAGCGGAACCATGAGAATGGATGTGCAGGTGAAGCTGAGGGAGTATGTGGGTGAGAAGGACACGCGTGCAGAACATCAAACTGTACATTTGAGGTGGTAGTTGTGGGTTGACTTGACTTTTGCAGCACTGTGTGTGTTTTTGTGTGAGTATCTGTGTGTGTGTTAGTGTGTGTGTGAGAGAGAGAGAGTGTGCGTGCTGTGCCTACCTAAAGAGCTCTCTCATAGAGATGCCCCCTTCCTTCAGCAGTGGGCCCAGCAGCTGGGCCAGGTAAAGCCAGATGTGGGGGATGTCTATGGCCATGTCATCTGCCACCTCCAGCGTCTCCCCAAACCTGACAACACGAACCAACACTCAACTCTTATGCAGGACTTTGAAGAAACATCCTATCTCACGGTCATTTGCTAGAACAAACAGAGGTGTGCTGAATGATGAATTTCTCTCTCTCTCTCTCACACACACACACACACACACACACACACACACACACACACCCCACTATCCTGACAAGTGCTTTTAGTAGGGACCTGACAAACACAAGAACCACACAGAACTGGGAATGGACGGCTACAAACGTCCGCTGTTATTGTTTCAGTTCAGGCATTGAGTGTGAAGCCTGAGCCCTGGCTTCATATAAGAGCCTAGTCCGCTACATAAACACACCTCCATCTCTTAGATGGAGGGGCTCTTGGAGACACTGTGTGGGTGATCTTTCTTCAGGCTGGTAATGAGCGTGCGGACATGCTCCCTCTGCATGGGATAACTGTGCTGGCGGCCTCTAGTCAAGATGTCGGGCACACTTTTATCACAAAGCAATTTAGTCCTCATAGTTAACACCTCACCACTATTTTCCTGATCTGAGTGACCGGTCATCGCCACCTCTGGCTGTTTCATGTAATGGAGCATGTACTCATTTGGAAGAGACTGCTGGCTACACAGATTTTCAGACAGCTTCCGTGTGTTTGTGTCGGTGTGCTTAAATGCCTTTACTTGAAAATATGAGAGAGAAAATTTTGTGATCAAGGTTAAGGAACATTTTGGTGATATTCCATCATTTGCTCCCCCTATTTTAATGTCTTCTCCCCCATCAGTCTCCTCAGTCCCATCTCCAGAAGGCGGGCGGCCCCTCTGCGCTCACCCGCTGTAGAGCTGCTCCCTGGGCAGGATGTCTTTGAGCAGGAGCAGGTGGAAGAGCTGGCCCATGTGGTCGCGCGTCACCTGGCTCCGCTCCAGCGTGGCCTCCACGCCCACCCGCACGAACACACTCAGCTGGGCCGCCTGCTCCAGCTCCTCCACACACTGCGCCGCCTCCTGCACACACACACACACACGCACGCACACACACACGCACGCACAAACACACACACACTTACAGTCATATACACTTACATGCAAAAGGATGTTGACATATGCAAGAAACACACAACACATTGCAGTTAGTGTTAACTGTACTGTAAAAGTGTGTGTTTTGTTGGCGCACCTTGTAGTCGTTTATATGCAAGAACTCGTCAATGATGGAGCGAGACTTTCTCTCCATCTCCTCCTCAGACAGGGACGGCCTGGCTGGAACTACGGCTGGAGGAGTCTCAGCCTGCACTGCTAGGGGAACACACGCACACACACACACACACACACACACACACACACAACACAGCAGCTGTATCAGTCACGGAACAAGTGTGGACTGTGTGTATATATGTGAGTGAATGAGCCATGTCCTATGCATACTAGACATGTAACGATACACTCAAACCCATGACAAGATGATTCATCATATCATGGTTACAATCACGATATCACACAACACACCAATACATTTTTTTTATTATGGTTGAAAATAATTCAAAATTATTATTTTACTAAACCCCAAAATTGTACAGTCTATTTGACAGACATATATATATATATATATGTGTGTGTGTGTGTGTGTGTGTGTGTGTGTGTGATATAACAAACATTGTGTATAAAAACCAATAAATGCTGATCAAAGACTGATGACTGTGTGATCATGTGGTCTTACCAGGTGCTCTCGTGGTTCTGCTGCGGTCTGAATCGCTCCTGTCGTCGGTGCTGGCTCTGCGGGTCTGGTTTTGGGGTTGGCTTTGGGCGAGCGGTGTGTCGGGCCCTTCTCTACGGGCCTCCTCGCTGGCGGGCCCCTCCTGCAGCTCTTTACTGCTGCCCGTCCGGGTCAGGGGCCCCAGGCGCACCGCTACGCCGGCAGGCTGCGGCTTCTCACCGTGCTCGCGGCTTATGCTGCCCCGACTGAACACACACGCACACACACAGGAGAATAAAAACATGTAGAGACATGTGTGTTTCAATTGAGAAAATCAATAACCCTTTACAGAACACATGGCGAGCGGGACAGAGAAATGTCCCAGTAGGGTTGAAGCTGGTGATAAACAGGTAGGGAACAGGTGTCAGAGTTTTTCTTGGCTCAGGTCTGGGGTTCATAAACAGAGTCAGTAGGAGGGTGTAAATGATGCATGTCAGGTGAAATGACCCTTCCACTCACACCTCCTAACACACACACACACACGGAAATAAAGTCATCAATTGCCTCCATCCTCTCTCCACCCTCCTCCTTCCATGGGCACACATGCCCCTCTGCTCTGGTTGGTGAACGGGGTGAATAACCCACCCAGCCTTCCCCTCCCTCCCCCCAGGGGGACATGTGCAGCCAGCCAGTCAATCCGTCTGCCTAGGCTGCTGTTGCTGACTCACGTCTGAGGGGACTGGAGCTGGCAGGAGCACAAACACACTGCCAACATATCCATCAGACGCTCCATTTACCTCTCAGACTAATTACAACCAGCCTTCTCTCAGCTCTACCATCAGACTGTGCATGTGTGTGTGTGTGTGTGTGTGTGTTTGTGTCTAAGTGTGTGTCAAGTCAAGGACATTAGTTTCATTTATCCTGAAACTGTACTTGTACAACCTAATCAAAGTCTACTTAAGGGTGGATAATGCATGAATGGCACCATGTTAGGATACCCTGTGGGCATATATTAAATGAGAGCCTATGGCAAACAGCAGTGGAGAGTTGAAGTTCAGAAGGTGGTAGAGCATGCAGGAAAGTTAAAGGGATAGTTTGGTTTTTAACACATTGAGCCCCTTTCACTGGTTGTCTAAAATGAAATAAAGTGGTTTACACCAAAATCGGCACTTTTTTAAAACCAGTGTTTTAAGGATAGAAACAACACATGCCCATTGCTAGCCATTTTGAAGGCAGACAGAGGCAATTCTACATTTCCCAAATAGCAGAGACAGAAGCAATCGTCAAAATTTCGATGTCAACCACTTTATTGCATTTTAGACAACCTGTGAAAGGGGCTCAATGTGTTAAAAACCAAACTATCCCTTTAAGTGGAACAGTGTGAAGTGGGAGAGTGGCCGTCAGCCAGGGGTGCTGCCCACCTTCCCAGAGTCCTCCTGGAGTCGTAGTCTGCGCTCTGATTAGCCTGGGGGCTGGGCGGGCCCATTGGAGGCTGCTGCAGGGCAGAGTAGCGGTTCAGGCTGCTGCCCGTAGACCGGGTGAGCTCTGGAAATAAACACATACACATATTCGAAAATCTGTGTGTGTGTGTGTGCTTTATGTGTTTTGCTTGCATTCACCTGAACGGGTTTCTTTCTGTTTTTTACTGGTGTCTGTGTGTGTGTGTGTGTGTGTGTGTGTGTGTGTG
>JAGFZM010000602.1:672824-677824 GCA_017657215.1 Limnothrissa miodon
AGCAGCTTGCGGAAGTTCACCGTGGTGTTGGGCTTGTCCGTCATGGGCACCTTCAGCTGCAATACAGGGCAACAGTTGATAAATGTTTGTGGGTGTATACTTAATGCATATGTAAAGTTCTTTGTGTGTGTGTCTGTGTGTGTGTGTGTGTATGCGCATGTGTGTCACAGAGTCTACTTTATTTAAATCATTCTTGAAGATGTGTGTTGTTGGAAAGTGTTTCTATGACATATTAATAACACATAGCATTTCCAAGGACAAGGAAAAGTGAAAGGTGCAGAAGCAAAAGAGAAACAAACATAAAGAAGAAAACAAGATATAGTACATTGAGAGAGTGGGTCAGAGAGAAAAAAAAGAGAGAGAGCAAAAGAGAGAGAGAGAGAGAGAAAGCAAGATTGAGATAGATGGAGAGCAGAGCAGATTGAGGCAATCCAAGGACACCCAGCTGGCTGAGTACACAAACGGGGAGAGGCCCAGTCACAAAGGCAAACACTCAGGTCTCTCGGAGCGGAGCACTGGCAGACATCTGAGAGCCTTTAGGGGCGCCGCCACTCTGGCAGGTGGAGGGATGGAGGCTGGGGTGGTGGTGGTGGTGGTGGGGGCGTGGGTAGCCTTTTGTGCTGTGTGGCCATTTAGTTAATGAACGACCAGTGGCTGAATGGCTGCAGGATTATTAGGGACCTCAACAGGGCCCCTGGGAATAACGCAGGGGATTTCTCAGACAATCACGGGCAACGGGATAAGAGAGACGCACCTGCCAGCATCCCCCCTAAGCCAGGCGCCAATCTCATGCATCAGCACCATGTGCTCCACAGACTCCAGGCGATACGTCTCGCCTTACAACAGGTAGTCTCACCTGAGTGTGATCGAATTGTTCTGAAGAATATTTAGTTCTACTGAATATTTTAGAATCTAATAATGTTGATGAACTCATTTCTCAGGATGGTAGAGACACCTTTTTCTGAGTGAGGGCCAGGTGAGCACACCTGCTTTTATATTTACTCACGCACATGACTGATGCTGCTGTTCTTTGCCCATCCCAGTACTGAGTGAGTCATGCGTCATGTGACTCACCGTTGCCAGGCAGCGGCACATGTTGGCGTAGGCCACGGAGAAGCTGGGCTCGCCGATGGCCTTCTCGAAGACGAGGTCGATGACGCCCTTGAGCCGCTCCTCCGTGTCGATGGTCAGCTCGCTCACCTGCTTCATGAGCTGGTTGAACATCTGCGGGGTCAGCTTGTTCAGGATGCTGCGCACCTTACGGAAGAGCTCCTGCGACAAATAAGGACACGCGGCACAATTTAGTCCTGCCACGCCACCAGAGAGAGTGAAGTTATGATCACTATTCTATTTGCACAAAGAAACACAACACAAGTGGGCAAGGCCATGGTGTCGCGCTATTCACTGAAGTAAACAGACAAATAATTCATCGACTGCCACCAACCCGCACATGGGCACACAGGTACACATACTTACACATACACACACACACACACACATACGCTTACACTTTCTTAATACATTTGCATTGCACCTGTGTCTGGATGGCCTCAGGCTCCTCTGTGGCAGCCTCCCGCTTCATGCCGGGCTTCCAGGCGTTCTCCGCCTTCTTCAGCTGGACGTCGTCATTCACGGACACGTTGGTGATGATCTTGCGGGGCTGCGGCCGGCGCGGGCACACGCCCAGCAGCTGACGGACGGGCAGAAATGGAAACGAGGGCAAGAGAGAGAGTAAGTGAGAGAGAGAGAGAGAAAACGAAGGTGAGAAAAGAGAGAAAAAAGGGCTTCAACAAGGGAGCCACTTAACCCCCTAACTGTCACCATCTTTTCGAGCAGCCGCCTCTGTTAAAACAGTGGCTGGTGGCTATGAAACCTCAATTATGGTGCCATCAGCGTACGCTCTGCTGTGGGACTTCCTTCTTACCACAGCGGGGTTGAAACGGAACAATTGGCCCTCTAATTAGAGCCACGGCCACAGAAGTGCTGTATATGTTTAGTGTTGCTGGGGCACTAGTTTAGCAGCATGTGTTTACACAGCCATGGCAGTATGTGGGGGCATTTCAGAGGGTCTGTCTCTGTGCTGGTGACCTAGTGGCTTTGTGCATGCGTGCACATGCATATTTCTGTGTGTGTGTGTGTGTGTGTGTGTGTGGTTGAAAGTGGTGTATGAACTCACCGGAGCACCCCTGCCACCTGTGATGGGTCGTCCAAAGTCGGCGAACGCGGGGGTGAAGTCGGGACCTCTGGAGATGACCCTGGGGTCTGGTGCACGGCTGGGTAGCTTGTTATGGTTGATCTAGGAGGGCGGGGGTGAGAGGGGGGAGAAAAAGAAGACCCACAGGGGATGAGCACCAGCATCGATACGGCAGTACCTCTGAGCTCCAGCAGGAGGAGGGGGCGAGCGTGAATCCTCCCCTCCGGCCGATGAATGGGCTTAGCATAGAGAGCAGCTCTCCACCCTTCCCCCCGCCTCCGCTCTCTCTCTCTGCGCCACTCTACCTCCTCCACCCCCCCGCCACCAACCCCCCCTGAGCCATTCTACTGATCCCATTACTGAGCCCACCCTCTCTTCCTCTCTTCTCCCTGTCTCTCCTCACTTGCTCTGGAGGAACAACACATTTAGCAGAGCCAAATGCACCCCATCAATCTCGAGGGATACACCCAGAGGAAAGAGGGCACAGACATGTGTGATGTGACAAAAATCCAGACAGACAGAAAGGGACAGACAGATTGATAATGTGTGACAAGAGAGAGACAAAGACAGGCAGAGAGAGAGTGAATGAAAGAGTGAAACTCAGTATAGCAGAGGAGAAGTGAGAAAAAGAGAGAAAAAGAGAGAGAGAGAGAGAAGAGAGAGAGAGAGAGAGAGAGAGAGAGAGAGAGAGAGAGAGAGAGAGAACCCTGGGCTCAGTATGAGAGAAAGAGTGCACTTGAGGAGGTGAGAGGTTAGGTGAAACAGAATGAGGAGAGAGTGATGGCGGGCACCAGCAGATAGATGAAAGGAGGAAAAGATTGATTGAGGGAGAGTGAGAGTGACAGGCGAGTGCGATGGCAAACGCGAGTCCACTGAGCGGGGCACACCCATGCTTCTCTGGAAGCCTCAGCTCAGCTGGGCTCGGCTCAGGAGCCTTGGCCTTAGAGAGGACAGCCAAAGCAGACCCTTCAAGGGGGAACACAAAAGAGAGAGTCTCGCACCTCCCTCCAGCCCCTTAACACATCCAGCACGCAGCAAGGCCGTTTGTTTCGAGCTCTCCCTCCGACTGCGGGGTGAATTAGCCCCTCTGCCAACTCTGACATAACCCCAGTGCAATTTTAATGAAAACAGGACGCTTGTGTGTTGGGAGACGAGGAGAGGGGAGGAGAACAGAAGACACGGACATGTGCAGTACCGCCGACCTTATCATTTCGAACAATCTTATCAGTGGGGTCTTTCACAACTGCTCTCCCAGCTGAGAAGGGGAGAGAAAAGCTGACGCGGTGTTTGGCTCCGACATGAAAAAAACAGCGCATTTGAAAGCATGTGCGTCTGTGTGGAATTTCTGCTACATGCAAGATGTCGGACATGTGAGATTGTAATTTGTTACGCATGTGATGAGAGTGAGCTAGTGCAAACTAGTGTGTTGAACATGTTAACCAACACGTTGCAGTTATATGACAGAGCTGTGAACAATGGCCATTAGTATATGTGATGTGCGACTGTGTGTGTGTGGTGTGTGTGTGTGTATAGGCGTGATGGGGTATATGTGCAAGAATGTGATGCAGGGTGTGAGTGTGTTGTGACGTATCTTCTAGAACATGACACGATGGTGTGTGCATTTAATATAAAAGTGAGTGTGTGTGTGTGTGTGTGTGTGTGTGTGTGTGTGTGTGTGTGTGTGGCTCCTTAGGTGTGAATGTGAGAGTTTGTGAGTGTGCGTGTTTGAGTGTACTGTATACCTTGTCCAGAACCACATCGCTGATCTGTGGGAGGCCCTCAGGTTTCTGCACGCAGGCCGGCATAAACTGGAAACCCAGCAGGAAGTCCCGGTTGTACTGCTTCTTACCGTTAGCCTGCACCAGCTCTGCACCACACACACACACACACACACATAAACACAACGAACAATAGGTCAGAGGTCGGCACGTCCAAGTCCAATCATAGCACAAAAGCGAAACACACTGTTAAATCATATCAAGTCAAGCGGTTGAATGTGTAGACAACTCGCAGAGCTGACTAAAGGCAGCCATCTACAACAAACTTCAACAACCCATTTACATTTGTAGTGGATTTTGCGTTATGCAACTTATAAAGCGACCAGATATTTCTTAGTTACTGTTCATTTATATTTATAAACATAATCTAAAACATATTATTACAGTTGCACTTTGGGGACAAAGTGTTTTTAATTGAATTGAACATTTTTTTTTTACCTTAACTGAATTGCATTAAACTGCTTAGGAAATCTCCAAAACTTAGTGGATGCATTTCACCTTCGCCTTTGAAAAGGCACTTTAATTGAAAAGCAACTGAACAAACACCAACCAGATTACACAGCAAATTTCCATTGAGCGCTTTTGTGCTGGCAGAACGTGGGCCATTGTGCGGCTCAGTGGGACTGTTAACCCCATGCTGCACTTCCTCCTGAGGGCCCACTGCAGCACCTGGGCCGAGCAAGCGCACAGGATGGGGTTCCTCTTTAAGTCTAATTAAAGCCGAGGGCGGAGGGCTAGGGTGGGGGGACTCGTTATGCCTCGCCTCACCTTCTTGGAAGAGGTAGGCAGGTGCGGCGGGGGAGCCGGCGTCCTGGTCGGCGGGGGTAATGCCGCTGTCGCTGCTCTCCGTCTCGGAGATGTGCGCGGCCCCGTTCCTCAGTGGCTCCGGCTGGCCGTTCTCCTCGGGCACAAGCGGCTGAGCGTCCCTGGGGTCCTGAGGGTCCATGGAGGCAGGAGGGGGGCTGGGGTGGCTGTCAGAACCCAGTTGGGGGGCCCTGTTTGGGGGTGATGGCTCACTGGTTGGGGCC
>JAGFZM010000602.1:682824-685279 GCA_017657215.1 Limnothrissa miodon
AGCAACTGAATACTGTGGCAACACCTGCTACCTAATTTAAAACAGTCTAAACAGAAAACCTAGCCTATTACTTGGACAGTAGTAGGTGTGTTGTTAATAGAAAATTGAAGCTCCAGCAAGGGACAGCTAGTGAGGGACATAGACAACTCCCTCTTATGACCGTGGTACACATTGAATGTTATAAGGATTGCTCAAAAATGCTAACTTTTTACACTAGAATCTCAGAAGATTTACCTGCCACAAAGGCTCGTAAATCTGCTAAATGTTGTGCATATGTCATCTTTAAACACACACGCTTTTACCTGTGGGGTTTCGGGTGTTCCACTGCAGGTGGCATGCCAGTGTGGATGACATTTGTTTATGTGTGCGAGACAGCTTGTTTGGAGGGGGGATGCATTCCCCTGCCAGCCAATCCTGTTGTTTTGAGCACACCGTGTGTCTCTCTGTGTGTGTGTGGTGTGTGGCATGTGTTTAGTAATGGTAGCAGTGACAGGATCAGTGGTAGAGGCTGTTGCAGATGCGTGTACCTGAGGGGGTGTTGGGGTGGAGGAGGCTCGTCCAGCGGGCGGCGTGGGGGTGGTGGAGGTTTGCCCTGACATGATCTCCTCGGTGATGTCCCTGCCGCCTTGGTTTGGGTCCCGAATCCGGATCTTGATAAACACAAAGTGCATTCCAGTTAAAGAGAAACAGTTATACTATCCCTTCCTCCCTTACACACACACACCTACACCATTTCATTTTCCATTTTCAGTACTTTGGTATTGCTATAGAGTAAAGGTTTGATAAATGTTTCATAAATGTAGACTAATTGTAAAATGTAGACTTAATGTAGACTAATTGTAAAAGAAGATTTATGAGCAAAAAAAGAATACTTACAGGCTTCTTCTCACGTTTGGCAGGTGGAGGTTGCTGTGGTGTAGTAGGCACTATGATTGGTGGAGATGGGGGGTACACTGTCTGACCTGTGTAAAACTGAGGCGTTGCTGCAGTAGAGAAAGAGAAAGACAAAGAGAAAATGAGAGAAAGAAAAAGAGACCATAAGAATAACAGAGGTTGGTTTTGTATATGTGAGAGAGACAAGAGTATTTTAAGAGTCTTTTTCAAACCCCTTTAAATGCTATATCCTGAATGCAAACAAACATTATTGCACATTACTATAATCCACACACATTATTATAATCCATTTGTGTCAATCAAACAGTAGCTTATCTTCCCTCCGGAAAAGGTTGCCGGAGCCAAACTACTATTAGAATAGCACTCTACAGCTCCACTGGTCAAAGAGCATTGGTCAGAGGGCAAGACTCAGACGCTGAGAACGAGCTGCCCTGCTGTGTGCTGTGCCTTACCAAACGGGGCTGTGTATTCTCCTGGGCCGGGCCCGGGGTAGAAGGTTCCAGAACCGGGGGGCTGCACAGAGTACTGCTGATGAGGGGTCACGTATGGGGTACTGTGCCGGTACTAGGGAGACAGGAATGGATGAAAGAATGAATCATACACAAACACACACAAACAAATTCTTCTCGAGTTATTCTGTCTTACAGTATCGTATACCACACACTAAATGTATAAAAGTGTGTGTTTATGTACGGTGCTCCTGTCTGAGCCCCCACCTGTGGGATATAGTATTGCGTGGCCTGTGGCGCAGGGAAGGGCATGGTCATGGTCATCATGATGGGCTGGTTGGGGGGGTAGACGGCTGGGCCAGGAGCCGCTGTCTGGGAGCCCGGCCGCAGAGACGCGTTGCTGCTTGGCAGGGTGGGCCGTGCCGTCTGCATTGGAGTTCTGTGCAAGAACTACAGACAGAGAAGGAGAGAAAGAGAGAGCGGGAGAGGAGAGACAGACAGATAGAATATGACAGAAAAGATGGGGCAGAAATAAAAGGAAGCCAAGAGAGATGAAAGAGAGAGAGAGAGAGAGAGAGAGAGAGAGAGAGAGAGAGAGAGAGAACCAGGGAATATTATACATGTGTAATGCCTTGAGAGCCCTGAAGCGCCACACAAAACACTCAGTCACACCCTCCATCATTCTAATGCCACGGCTGGCACAGTGTTTTGACATTTCCCATGCTGCAAGCCCTGCAGGAGAAGAGGGTGGTGGTGGTGGTGGTAGGGGCGGGGGCAAAGAGAGGGAAGACAAACAAGAACCACATAGAAAGGGAGACTGAGAAAAACAGGCAGGGAGAGACTGATCGTGAAAGACTGACAAACGAAGGCCAGTGTTGCTGTATATGTGTTAACTGTGAGTGAAATGTCTTGTCTTCCACTGAGTATGGGACTTTTCCTCTTGGGAATGCGCAGCACTGATACACCAGGGGCCTCAGAAGCTGCTGGTCGACGGCAAAGAAGAAAAACGACAGTGCTGGCAAATATGTACACAGCAGGAGGCCTAAGGATGGGAGAGTGGGGATTGTCCACTGGATATCCACCTGGCTATGGGAAGACCTACAAACAATACC
>JAGFZM010000602.1:698145-729507 GCA_017657215.1 Limnothrissa miodon
GCGCAAGTTAGCAAATGGGAGAAAGAGAGCGAGGGGGAAGAAAGACAGAGATGTGACAAAAGAGGACAGAGATAGTTGGCTTGCTCATTTAGAGGAGATGGAGGAGCAGATGGATGATGTGATGAAAACAACAATACAGATGGGACAAGAAGGGATGGTCTCCCAACAGGGCCCCACACACACACACACTCACACACACACAATGAGACACTCACACACACAGACACAAGTCCACACATAAGGATAGGTGACCCTTACCCACCAACAGGACACAGAAACACACATACACACACAAAGCTCAAAGACAAACCAACAGATGCACATGCAAACTCTCACACACACAGAGAAAACATACACTCACTATACAAAGATACAGACAAACAGAGAAACAAACATTCACGTGTACACACAAGGTCTTTTTACACTGAGGTTTGATTCCATAATCACTGCACCCTTATCTCAGAGCACCTGCTCTTTTTAGACAGACAGAGGCAGAATCAGGGCCTCGGCTCGGCCCTGTTCAACACAGCAGAGTCTGGGCTAATGATAAACGCCAGAGCCATGCCAGTGTAAACAACGCAACAAAATGTAGTGATTACAGGCAGTTTGCAGAGCTTGTTGAGCTGTGCCCACCGGGCTCCCATTTAACTATTCCATATGTTAATGTAGCGCTAGTAGTTTGGGAACAGAGATGAGCGTTCAAACATTGATTTTCTATAGGTTTTTTTTGTTGCTGAGGTGGACTAGAATATTGTATTCCAAACAAATAAGCTGCTTTGAAGAGGATTTGAATGAACTATGATATGAACAAAAATAAATGACGCAGTGAAATATTGTGAAATATTAATAATGAGGATTGAGACGTCACTATAAGCTGATCTGAATGAAGCATGGCATAGCCTGGCATGAGTTATAATTCCACTACAGAAATGCAATAAAAACATCATTTATATATTGTAGCGTGTCAGTCTGGCATGGGTAAGCATGTTCTGAAGACATATTATATCACATATATTATATTGGATAACAAGACGCTGTGACATGTCTTTTGGTTCAACTGACAAGCTATTTTCAAAGCATGCACCGAGGTTGGCATTCTGCACTCATTTAAAAAATCTAAATGGTAAAATGTATTAATTTCCTTTTTTTTTAAAAAAGTATCCATCAATCTGTTTTTTTTAGCTATGACTGTGGAGGGTCAGTGTAAAAAGACTTGCATTCACAAAACAAGATGGAAGCAGTGGCGGCGGCGGCGGCAGCTGTGGCTTTTTTTGTGAACGGACACACTCACCCCTCCGCCTGCTTCCCAGCCCTTTATGTAGCGATACGGGGGGGCCGCGGGCACCGTTACCTGAGAGAGCGCCGGCGCGGAGGCCGGACCGCCAGGCCCAGGAGGGCCCGGCAATGGGGGGTGGCCCTTTGAGAGGTCATGAGGAGGGAACGGAGGCCCCGGGTGCCGAGGGACCTGTAGACAAGTAGAGTAAAACAGAGGGGTGGGAGGGGGAGAGTAGAAAGGGATAGAAAGAGGGGGACAGACAAAAAGAATGACAGAACATTTAGCACAGATAGTCTTTCTAGGGGACTGGATATTCTTTAAAAGCGATACATACTGTAGGTGTCTTGCTGTGATGGATTATGGGAGAGTAAAGGGTGCGTAGCACGAGAGAGAGAGAGAGAGAGAGAGAGAGAGAGAGAGAGAGAGAGACGGAGATGAGAGACGGAGATGAGAGACAGCAAAAGTGGAAAATGGATTAACTTGTCATGCGAATAAAAATGATTTTTGAGTTTCAATTTAGAAGTCTGAAAGCACAAAATCACTTTGGGTACGTATCAGCCAGCTCTGGCACCACAAGAGGGACAGAGAAGGTGTGTGCTTGAGTGTGAGTGTGTGTGTGAGTGTGTGTGTGTGTGAGTGTATGTGTGTGAAAGAGATACAGAGAAGGGGGAGAGCAATGGGCTGTGAGGTTCGAGACACTGCGCATAGGACAGTTTGTCGACAGAGGCTCAAACACAAGCCAGGGTGCTTATAAAGAGTGATGGGCCGTGATTGCAGACAATCTGACCTGATCAGGATGAGAGACATAGGACAAGGAGAGAGAGGCATGGAGGCCAAAAACAAGAAAAGAGCAAGAGTTAGATGAGTAGCAAGAAAGAGAGAAGGGCAGAGAGAGAGTAAGACGGTAAGAGAGAGAAAGAGAGATGAATAAGGTCAGAAAGTAACAGAGAGGGGAAAGAAGCATCCACACAGTGTATGAGAGAGAATAAGAAGGGAGGAAAAAGGACAAGACAGACGGAGAGGTATTTTGGTGGCGTGCTGGGCTGACTGCCAGCTCTGCACCAATGCTCCTGAGGCCCCAAAACACAGCACTCCATCACCTGCAGCACACACACACAGACACACACGCATGCACGCACACACACAGGTATAGAGTGTACATTTACCTGCTGAAGTGCATGCACAAGCACGTGCACACACACACACACACAGTACCCTCAATCACCTGCACCCATACAAATTCACATGGACACGAACAGACATATGTACACACGCCACCATTTAACTACCTCCATACACACACACACACACACACACACACACATTTCTCCCTAATATATGATGGCAATAGAGAGGCACATCTCGCCATTGTCTTGGTTCACTTCTTTTATACTACTCATGGTCACCATGTCAAGCAGCTGATTTAGACTGAGGTCAGACCATGGTGAGCGGTGAGCGTCAACACCGGCCATGAGCAAATAAATGGAGTAAGCATCTCTCAGGAAGAGCATTATGAAATATGCATGGGGTTCGCACAGGGCTAGGGCTTCCTCTGGGAATAGGCAGGCTACTGAAGAGAGATGGTGCTAATGAGAGAGAGAGGGTGGTGGTTGTTTGGGGGGGGGGGGGGGGTGGACAGAGGTAAGAAAGAACACAGAGAAAGCCAAACAGAGGATGAGTAAGAGAGAGCAATCCAGGGACAGAGCGGTTCGCAATTAATTACCAACACCAACAGCAAGAGAGAGCTAGACAATGTGACCAAGCAAATGAGAAGAAACACTAACAGCAGAAGCAGCGAGCGAGCGAGAGAGAGAGAGAGAGGGAAAGAGAGAGAGAGGGAGTAAGAGTGTGTTGGCAGGCTTCCACAGATTTGTGTGTCCATGTTATGGAGGGGTTTGATTCTGGCACAGGCCTGTGGTTTTCGTGCACAACTGAGCTGAGACTGGAGCCAGCAGGTCTGTGTGCCACATCAAAAGACACACACACACACACACACACACACACACACAGCTGCCTGTCTCTTTCTCTCCCTCTGTCTTACACACAAAAAATTACACTAGGGTTGATTCAATTAATGTATTCTATTTTAACATTGGCGGACAAGGTAAAATACTCAATTCACCTATTCTACATTACATGTACATTCACTTTAAAATTGCTCCCAGTTTTTTCTATATGCACATTTTTAAAGTCCTTTTAATGAGCAAAACAGCCAAACACCAATACAGAACCCCTGCACCATTACTGCTTGCTTACCCTGAGAGTGCAGCTAGGTCCCTGACATACAGCCCCTAGGCCAAAATCATTGAGCATAGGGGGAGGGGGGGGTTTCCAGTGAGTGTGAGGTGGGGGTGATGGGCAGAGTATGTGGACCAAAGGGATGGATGGAGGAGAAATGGAGGAAGGGAAGGAGAGGAAGGAGAGGGAGAGAGAGAGCATGCATGCATGCATGCATTTTATGGGTCACTGAGTTCACACATCCTGTGAGGCAGGGATGGGCTTAGAACGATATCATGACATTTCCAGCCAGGCAAAACACTTGCACTGCTTCAAACTCTGATGCGGAAGTTTACATGTGGGTATGAGAAGTTTGAAAAAGAAAAATAGGTTCACATCTGGCAATGAATGGTCAAAACCTATTGGAAACATTACTTTGCAGCGTACATGTATGCGTCACATGTGTATTTGTGTCAGCATATCAGTGACCATAACTCATTTCACATTTTCACATGTGACGGTTTAATGCATCCAAGAAAAATGCAGCTGTGCACCTGTGTGCCAATTCCGCAGGTGGGAGGCTACCGCAACAACCAAAAATTCTCAAGAGAGGTATTTGGCAAAATTTGTAACCATTGTGTATTACCACAACCAGAAAATAAAGGGTAAAACAAATAAATGAATACATAAAAACACACAAAATAAAAATGGTATGACCACATGAAGAGTAAATTCTGGAGGTCAGACCTATAACTCCCACTTTGGGCACCAGAATGTAGTTTGAGGTTCAATGGGTTTTTATTTTAGTGCAAAGGTGGGGATTAGGTTACACTAGCTTACTGGACAGTGGGAAGATGGTCATTGGGCTCTGCAAGCACACACTGCTGTAAGTATGCAAGATGAGCTTTACGCCACAACTTTCTACTCATACCTGAGAAGGCAGGTGCGAGGCAGCCTCCGCAAGTGAGTCATAGCATAGATCACCTGAAACTAGTGTTTGCAGACCATCTCTGCAGGGAGATGACAAGTTTTGTCCTTGTATGAAGTACACACATGGACAGACACTTATACTTGTTCTTGCAAATTGTGTTCACAGAGAAGGTTGTTTACTTTTCTGTCTAGACAAATCTCCTACAGCAGCTTGAATTCTCACTCTTTCAATTATTTCTCTCTTTTGCTCTCCCTCATACACACCCAACTCCTTTGAGCAGTGACAGCAGGAGTGGTGCAGGTTGACCTCAGTGAAATGACATATGAAAACCTCATGCAAATACCAACAATATTCTTAGTAAATGTGTGTGTGTGTGTGTGTGTGTGTGTGTGAGAGTCAGTCAGAGCTGCACTTATCTTTTCCCCTGGTAAACAAGTGCTGAGATCACCCACTGGGAACTAAGAACCGTTGGTATCAAACCAAATGCAACTTGCAAAAAAAAACAAAAAAACATTGACATTTTCACTCAAACACCAAGTACAAACCAGAAAGGGTGACGAGGTGGATTCCTGGGAGCAAGGACTTTTTCCTAAGAAAAAGTGCTCATGTGCCTAAAGTAAGCCTAAACATTGTTGTTAGATCAGGGTAGGGGTGCGCGTAGGCTGCAGTGTGTGTCTGAGGGCGTGAGTAACAGAGAAAGAATGTGTGATTTACAGTATGCATATGAGAGTGTGGGAAAGTGTGTGGTTGCGATTGGATTGAGAGTTGGGGTGTGTGCAAGAGTGAAAGAGAGGAGTTGACTGAGGACACAGGGACAGGGAGCAGAGGACTACAGAAATAAAGGGTAAATAGGATAATGAGTTAAGAGAAGATGACATTCAGCCCCAGCCCCATTCAGCCCCAAAGTCACTTGTATTACACCGCATCCTAACTGCAAGGTTCTCATTTAGCATTGACTGTTCCCTGACTACATACGGGGCTGTTAAAAATGTAATTCTATTTGAAGACTCCCCATTCAACTTATCTGAGCCACATATCATGAGTGACAGACACAGAAATGGATAGAGCGACAAAAAAAAAATCAGCTGAAAGTTGAAAAAAACTGCATCAAATCCAGTTAGAATATTCCAACCAATAATACAGCATTCAAGCAAATAATTTTGGATTTGACATTTTGTCATGTTGCTTGCAGTCAGGACACAGTGTAAGTACTGTGTGACCTGCAGAATTCTGACATCTACTTTGGGATCAATAAGTTAACTTTCTTGAGTGCCTTACATGAATGATGACATTCTGCATCATGTGTGTGCACATATTTCCTGCCACCTGACATTACCTCCAATAAACCTCAGCTTCAACTATTCATACAAGACTAGCAATGCAGGTATTGCCAATTCTCCTACAAAAGCTCTGCTTGCCTACACTCTATTTTGGAAATGACATCACAGAATTGATCTCAATGTGACAGATGCCTCAACCACACTGAATTATTTGGACGACCGCATCATCACACCCCACTCACACTATTAACAGTCTTTTTTAGTGGGACTGGTATGTGTGTGTGTGTGTGTGTTTAGTGTGAGAGTGGCAGCCTAGTGGGACGCTGTAGCAGTCTGGTCCTCAGGCATGGCAAGATGCAATTGGGAGCAAAATAAATGTGTTTTCAGAGGGCGACGGCGTGTGGGTGTGAGTGTGAGCACGAACTCGAGCGCGACCGCCCTTCCATTCTCACTCCGTCGAAAAGCCCCTGGCTTAATCAATCCAATGAGTCAGCTCATGGCGTGTGTGTGGATGTGTAAGCGTGTGCGTGTCTGTTGGCATAAAGCCTTTGCTAACTGGAGCTCTCCCTGCGGATGAGCTAGCTAAGGTTCACAGGAGTGTGTGGTAAAGCTGTGGACCTGTGGACGCCCTACAGCTAGCATATAGCAACGATATTCCCCAACATCTGTCGGGCCAAGAGTGGCTAACACTGAGCACTGAAATTCTCCCTGGAGCGGTTGCTTTAAAAGCCAGGTAAAAGGGGAAAAGTTGAAATTCACAGCTGTGGTCAAGCCAATGGAAGCTAACACGGGAGACTGAAATTCCCCGAACTTCCGACTGCGTGCAGAAGCTGAAGGATGCCAATGTGGGCAGCCAGACAAAGTGGAAGAGCTAGGGGTGGTTAGTTAGGCAGGGGCACTAACGGTAGGAGATGACGGCAGCGATGGTCATCATGCCGAGAATGTGTGGTGAAGCATGCAGATTTTTCCTGTGTCAATGTGAGTGAGTGAGTGAGTGAGTGTGTGTGTGTCTGTGTGTGTGTATGCAGAAAACAGCCACAGGGTTAAAAAAACAAACAAAAAAAAAATCCAAATTGAGTACAACAGCGGTAATGAGAAAGAATTCAATTAAGCTAAAGCGAATGCTTTAATTTAGTAAGTTCCGTGGGCCTGACAGACTATTTTTTTTTTTGTTAAACAATAATACTACCACATGCCCTGTTTTAAACCTTAGATGTAGTGTGGAGAGTAGGATATGTTTTAAAATGTTTAATAAATCCAATGAATGGAGAGCAGGCATTTAAACTACACACAGTTACACTTCTGTGCTACCCTCATGAACTACCCACACATCCAATGAAGTAGGTTTGATTAATATTACTGATTGAACTGTTCTCTCCAGATCCTCCTGCCCAGCAATGCTATAATTTAGAGAGAGTGTCTGTGCCATGGTCATTCATCAGCCTTTATGCCTCATTAAGATGATCTGCACATGCTCTTTAAACCAAATATCAGCCATCCTTGCTGTAGGAAGTTAATGTTCTTTGCCAGTTATTACATTAATAAGAATGAGTGCCAAATGAGGCTCCAAATCAAAAGTGTGTGTGTGGATTTTTTTCCTTTGTTCTATAAAAATTAACAAAATATTACAGTAACAGTAATGCAATAAGAGGCACAGTATTTAAAACAAAAAGGCGTAAAAGACAGACCGCTATGTGAACAGTGTTTATCTGTAAGCGCAGTAGTAATTTGTCTGAAACTCTATATGCTTGTGTGAGTGTGAGTGTATGTTTGTGTGTGTATGTGGTTCATACTCACACTATATACTGCGGCCACCCCAGGCTGTGCTGAAAAGAGGCGCTCCTCAAGGCCTGGCTGCACCCGCGGGATCCTGGTGCGTATCGTGTTAAGGACAACTCTGCAGTGAAGTCAACTTAAGGTCAAATGAGATCAAGGGTGAGAGAAGGGGCATGGAAGTAAGGGCGGCACAAGTGGCAGCAAGGCACACAGTTTTGTCAGCTGTCACACAAAAGCTCAATGGCAACTGCCAAACTCATCGCTCTCACACATGAACACACACTGACGGAACTTGATGGCTAGAGAGAGGTGAACTGTGCAGCAGGGCCCCGAGAAATCTTTCCCCTCTCTCGGATGTGAATTTTTCCGATCTCTACCACCCCCTCGTACACCCAACCCCCCTCCTCCAACTACTGCCCCCCATCCCCCACAAAATGTTCACTTTCCCCCTCAAGAGTACACCATGTACCTTCACCAGGGAGCCCAGTGCTGTGGGGAAATCCTGGCATGGAATTCCCAAATTCCTGGCCCGGACTGGCCTCCCCAGCTGTACAGTCGGTGGCGGGAATATATTTAAATATGTAAATCCCTCTCACACCTCCCTCTCTACATGTACACACTCCCAGACCCTCTTAAGACAGCATTACAAAGACTTTAAAAATGTTGATATTCACTCCCACAAACACACACACACACACACACACTCTCTCTCTCTCTCCTGGACTCAGTAGCTTTGACAGGTGGCTCCAGTGAGCTTGCTACTCCTGCTTTCTGCCGATCCGCACACATCTTCCCCACATGACAAAGGCATGGCTTTCATAACCTCGAGTCAGCACTAGAGCCGATGACTGATAGGGGACACTTTGTCAGCTGACACAATGACAGCAGCAGCGACAGCAGCAGCGTTACATCAGTGCCAGTGCAGTCACTGGGCAGGTCTTCCCTGTCTCCGAGTCCTAGGACGAGTGTGTGTGTGTGTGTGTGTGTGTGTGTGTGTGTCTGTGTTTGTCACAGACCTGCCTGGAGCAGCTGGAGAGGTGTGGAGACGGCAGACAGAAACTGAAAAACAGAAACTTAGGAGGAGCACGGTGAAAGTAAAAATAATGAGATGAAATACAGATGGAAGAAGGGGGAAGTAAAAAAAAAAGGATTTGACAGAGACAAGAGGAAAAGAGGGAGGTAGAGTGTGTGTGGGGAAAGTATAATAAAGACAGGCAAAAAGAGAGGGAGGATAAATATAAATACAAGAGAGAGAGAGAGAGAAAAAGAGAGAGAGAGAGATTCTAAGGAACTGGCTGTGGTGATTCTGAGTGCCCAGGAGACTGTGTGGAACGCATGGTCACGTGGTTTCGAGGAAAGCCAAGGTCTGGCTCCCCTCCTTCCTGCTCTCGACACTTTTCCCCCCCTCCTTTCTTTTTCGTTCGCTCTGTTTTGGTCTTTCAGCAAAACCCCTCCTTCTAACCCTCCTCTCTATCCTCGGGCAGGCTGCAGCCCTCATCTCGGCTGGCCCACAGCCAACATCGCTCCTGAGAATGACTGGAGGTGTGTATGTGTGTGCGTGTGTGTGTATGTGGTAATGTGAGAGAGAGAGAGAGAGAGAGAAGGGCTTATAAAGTCGAGGAGCTTATACGTGGGAGAAGCTGGTGAAAAGCAAGGGCAGGGGAGGGAGGCATAAAGGAGTAAAGGGAGACTGACTCGCAAAGATGGGCCAAATATACAAAGTTTATGGACAGAGTATTTCTATCTGTGTGTGTGTGGTATGTGTGTGTGTGTGTGTGTGTATGTGCCCTATAGTCCTTAGTTTTTCTTTCAAACCTGTGCACTCTAGATATGTGGCCTTGTTGGTCTATGTGAAAATAACAGTCTGTTAATAGTCAGCACAAACATAGTGTGTGTGTGTGTGTGTGTGTGTGTGTGTGTGTGTGTGTGTGGTGAGGACAGACCTGAGCATGAGAACCCCTGTATGACTCATCCAGCCCCACAACAAATGGGATGAACAAGGCTGTCATGTCTCCTTCCCTCTCTCTCCCTCACACACACACACACACACACACACACACTTTGGTGCTTTCAGAGGAGGCTGAAAGGTCACCATGTCAGAACAGGTACATGGCCCAGGGGGGTCATTCTTCAAAACAAAGCTGTTTTAGCAGTTGAGACTGGGACACTCAGTTGAGTTAGAGACTGATCTGATAAGCACGACTGCCATGTTGCACCTTGTTACATAACCAAATCCTTTTGCATGTGCCAGGCTGGATTTTAACAATGACGCAGTGCATGCAGGGAGTAACCCTCTAAACACCATCAGCTTACACACACCACCCAGTGTCCACATGACCATCCACACAGCAAAAGCACTTGATGGTGATACCATTCCCTTATCATGTGCATAAAACAACACATATTGTATTTATTTATTAAATAAACTTTCCCAACTGTAGACAGGTTCACCTATTTATTTTTTTATTTTTTTTTCCCCATTCCCCTTCAACTGACCCCAAACTTTGATATGTTTTTCCTGCATTTGTCAGATCTGGTCAGATTCCTTCACCGTCACCCTTCTGCAGCCCTGAGTGGTGGCAGCCTCTGTCTGAACCTTGACCGGGACATGGCCGTCTTTGACTAGTTGAGAATACATGCACTGACACACTTTTTTTTAAGAAATTGATTTTTTTGAACTCTCACTTTTTTGCAGGCATCTTTAAGGATTACAAAATCCTTGATCGTACCAGGCGTGTGAAGAATTATCAGATGTGAGAGGGGAAGATAGAGGGGAAAAAATACCTGAGATAAATGCAAGACATTATTTTAACTGAGGTAAACCAGACAAAAAAAGAGGAGCTGCACAGGGAGGTCTCAATAAAGGTTGGGAAACAAAGGAAGGATTCAATCCTAAACGTGCTCCCAACCACAAAAAGCTTGGCTTCGGGGAAAAGCTCTGCTCTGCTCGGCTTGCCACACCTACCTGCAGCTTCAAGCCTCATTTGCAGGAGAGAAAGGGAACCAAGAAATGATTCCAACAGTCATTAGCTTACTCCAAACGCATGCAACACAGAATGGGCAAGAGGGAAAGAAACAGACGGACAGATAAAGACGAAGGGAAAGGAAGAGAGAGAGAGGGATGGAGGGAGGGAGAGAGAGAGAGAGAGAAGTGGGTAAATTAGGATGAGAAAAAGTTAGACCGTTCTGCTTAGTTGACTATGGTTCCCTATAAATCAGATTGCTTTCAACTGCCAACTTTTGCAGGGCGTTAATAATATTAAAAAAGTACCTCAGACTAGCAATTAAAAAAAAAAACATTATTTTGAAAGAAAAGCCTTGGTAACCTATAACCCACAGACACCGACACCAGAAATGCACTGTAGAACTGAAATATGCATTTGTGCCACCAAAAGAAAATTGACAAACAAAAAAAATGAATGAACGAATGAATAAATGAATGAAGCAGTCCCCTGCCGCTTCTGTGCGTCATGAATGAACGACTGAAACCTAAGGGACTGTTCATTCAAGGGTGAAATTGGGAAAGAGGAGAAGAGGAGAGAGAAAGAGGGAAAAGAGAGAGGGGGAGAGACGGGGCAGATCCTCCAGATTGCAAACGTGGCACTGAGAGGGGATTGGGGGAGGAGGTGGGGGAGAAACAGAGGAGGGTGAGAAAATTGGAGGGAGAGAAAGTAAGCATGAGAGAGAGAGAGAGAAAGAAAGAGGGGGGGGGGGGGGAAGAGGCGTGCCTAGAGTACCTGAGTGCAATGGGTCCACATCCTAGTCAGAGGAAGTGGCTGGAGACAGACCAGATGGTGCAAGCGCAGAATGTCTGCACAGCCACCCGCCTGACGCTCACACTGCACTGAGTAAACATGACCTCTCTCCTGCTCTGTGTCTATGTATGTGTGTGGGATTTCAAATGCATGCATGTCCCAGCTTGTGTGTCTGTGTGTGTGTGTTAGAATCCATACGTTTTTTTTTTCCCCCCCCAAGACTGTTTTTCATTCAGTACATCTGTGTGCCAGTTAGATAGGCTGTCAGTTGCTACACTATTCACATGCACATGGAGCATTGACTGGGTCTGTGGGTGTGGGTGTGGTCGGTGTGTGTTTAAGGTCACAAGAATTGGATGGTGTGTGTGTATGTGTGTGTGTTTGTGCAGTCCAGGCTGCTGAGACAGTGACTCAACACCTTAATGTATGGCAAGTCTGATAGGAAGGAGACAACAATAGCTGATAAACACAAACCAGATGACCCTCTCTATTGGCGGCACCGGTAATAGGATGGAACTGAGATGGGTGGATGGCCAGCCAGACAGCCTCCTCAAGTACGCGTGCGTGCACACACACACACACACACACACAACCTGCACACACACACACACACAACCTGCCCACTCACACGGCTAACACAACCAGCCGCACTAATGAGTATAAACATCAAACGAAGAGCATCCTTAAGTAGTCTCAACAAGAACTGATATAACTGATCCCATTTTAAAATCTCATTTACGTTTAGAAATCAGTTTTGGTTACTAGAATACGGTAGTAACTGAGCTCCGGTTTTGCCTTAAAAAAAACAACACAACCAGAGATGGGCTCTGCAGTATATGAAATCGATGGGGGCAAGATTTGAAAATAGATTGACACCAATGCCTTGGACAGTTTGAAAAATCTGAAGCTAAACACTACTAGGTCTTTTAAATTAATGGACACGCACAACTTTATCAGCAAAAAAATAAAACCCTAACCTTTGCTTGGGCTACACATATTTAGCTATATTCAAAATGGTCTTAAATTAAACTGTCAGGCATTCTGTTGTGAGACCCGGCTGCAATAGCATCACACTGGGTGGCAAATTTGTTGCATATTTAAGAGAAGGAGTGGCTTTCATATTGCCAGCGACGATCTGGATCAGCACGTAGTGCTATCAGAGCTCATGCAGACTAGGCTACCTCACTGGGCACCTATCTATGTTTTCAACAGGAGAGTGTAGGGGAGAGGTAGATGGTGGGTGGGTGGTTGTTTGGTGGGGGAGTATATTTCTTGTAAACACATGCTTGGCCCGAAGTGCTGTCACAGGAGAGCCTACAGCCTTGCCTGACCTCTGTCACTGGGTGCACACACTGCTCTGGGCTACATAACACGCAGCTGTGTGGGTGAGCGCGTGTGTGCGTGTGGGTCCCGTCAAAGTTGCACAACATTCTCCTGATGCATGCGGATGCCGAGCCAACTGTCGGGAAGGGGAAAGACTGGTGCAGCAAAAAGCAGGTTGGTTTGTTTCTGGAAACAAATAAAGTGGGCCTCTCTACTAAAATCAGTGTAAGGGGAACCAAAGACCGCCACAACCGCATGGTCTCAACTCCCGACACACCAACACATCAATGCAGCGCCTTCTACGTTGAACCCACAGAGAGGTGTGCCACAGATAACAGTGCCATAAAGTAAAGCCCAGATAGTGGATAGTGCCATAAAGTAAAGCCCAGATAGTGTAATCGTGAGATCTTGATGTCTCGATTGAACCGCATCCACAAGCCAGCTTTATCTCTTCTAACCCGAGGGTGATCCCACTGTAACAGGCGGTGCAGCTTGCAGCAGCCCTGCGGCTGCAGCCTAGACTGGCTGTGGAGTCATCACCTCAGGCATAGGTGAGCGGGAAAGAGATAGTGAGCGAGGCAGATGGACCAAAGCCAACATGATGGGGAAGCATGTAGAGAACGTGTTTAATCTGAGGTGCGAGAGATGGAGAACAGGCAAAGGGTTGTGAGGCAGACAGTGGGACAGAGGACTTGAGGTGCCACAGGTACCTGCAAGAGTGACAAAAAAAAAAATGCAGACAGGCATTTAAATGAATGAGAAGAGGAAAGGGTGTGGTGATTGTAATAGACAGAAAGAGAATGAAAGACAGTAAGAATTAAAAGGAGGGAGAGAAGAGAACAGAGTAAAAGTAGAGGGAGAGGGAGGTGGGAGAGAGAGAGAGAGTGAGTGTCTCCACACGTCAAGCCTTGTCCTGGTGTCTGGCAGCTCAGGCCGGGGCTATGTGTGACCTGGGCCATTGTTATGAGCCTGGTGGGAAGTGGCCGGCTGGCCCAATGCACACAGAATGCTAAGCAGTGCTGCCATTGTCTGCCCCTGCCGCATGCGCCTGTCGTTGCTCTGGCAACCAGGAGATCACCCCTCACCCCCAAACCAACCCCAGTTCACTCACACACACAATCACAAACCTACATAAATGAAAAGATACATTCTGCCAGTACTCTGGTCACAGGCAGCTACACATCACAGCCTGACAGGAAGTCCCATTCAAAACCAGAAAGACAAGCAACCGAGAGTACAAGAAAGAAACAGAAGAAAGAAAGAAAAAAGAAGGAAAGAAAAAAAGAGGAAAGGAGGAGACGTGCAGAAAGGAAGAGAAACAGGGGAAAATGGAGCCTAAATCAGGCACTCTAAGTGAACGCATTCATCTAACTGCCATTCTGCTTTTTCAAACAACTCATTTTTTTGTCTTCAGAATAGTAGGTGCTAGGAGTCTTAACACACAGTCTAGGACACAACATGGTGGTTCTACACCAGACACTTTCCCAAAGAGTCCAGTGTGGACAAGGAACCTCCCGACCAAAAACCAAATCAGAACCGGATAAGGATTAGGATTCAGAGAAACGGCACTTTGTTGCTGGAAGAGACCTCTAGCTGTGCTTCTTGTAAGACAAGTGTTAAAGTCAATTAAATGAGGTCAGTGGGGCAAGAGACAGGCATGGAACACACTGTGTCCTTTGAAGTCCTTGTTTGCACAGTTGGACAAACAAGTGATTATAAACTGACACCACCCCCCAAAACCTCCCCTCTTGCATGCACATGCACACACACAAACAAGCCGTCCCAAATGACTCACTTGCACGTACACACACACACACACGCACAAACTTTGCCTAAAACACTTTGCAGTGTAGTATGCGCTGGATGAGTAAGTGTTCCAGACAGCAGGTTGAAGCGGAGGAATGAAAGGAATGCTCAGGCCGAGGCAGGTGCCAGCCGGCACGGGGTAGAGCGGGCACAAAGATCAGACTATCCTCTCACCCCACCTAAGACCCAGCCAGGCCAAATCTCGCCCGATCAGGTGTCGCCACCCAACACCAGATGCCACAGACAGCGTGGGCTGGCAGGCAGGCAAAACTGACACACACATGGACACACACACACAGCCGAGGGTCCAGTCATGCCTTTCACACAGTGTTCCACATGGCTGCACAGTACAGTGTGTTTCCACCGTCTCTTCCTGTACCGACACACCTGACTAACCTCGTCAGGTAATTTAAGGTGCTCGATAGCTGATGCAGGTACACTTCTGTCATCAAACAGTAAGAGAAGAAAATAACCCAGAAACACAGGGCACAGAATGGGAATAGCTGGCCTACCATTGATCCACACTGAACTTCTGTGCATAAATAGCAAATTACATTTTTTTCTTTATTTTCAAGCAGCAATGAAACTGAGTTTTTTATCCTGGGAACAAATTAAGCAATAAGGCTATGTTACTTATGTGTTAAGTATTTATTCTCCCTTGAGTACATAGCGGTATGCCTGTATGGCAAAAATAGCTCCATCTTTGTTGGGACAGATTTTGATAAAGGTGTTTTAGTGAAGAGTCAGTGTGTTCGTAGGCAATACAGCTCTCCAGCTTGTCCCACTCACTCACACAGTACTTTTTTCACACCTTTTTCAACAAGCACTGTGGCATACCAAGGCCAAAAAATAGGAAACCACATTATATCAGATGTCATGGCTGCTTTGAGAAGTTTCTGAAATATAAGCTAATGTATAGGAGTCAAATGAGTCTGGTCCACTATATTTTGGAGTCAGTGTTAGTATGTAGCATTTAATGTTTACATGTTGGCTGACCATGCTCTGACCACAGCATGAGCCCTCTGGAGACATCTTGTGCAATCTACACCATATCAAGGCAAAACCAAACTTACCAACAGAACACATCAATAGTATTGAACAACGGAATAAAACACGAAAACAAACACTGACAGCAAGAAGCAAGCCAGCAACATCAAGTTTCTCTCAGGACAGGCCGGAGTCCGGCCTTTTGTCCTCACCTCAGTAAGCAAAGAACAGGAGATGTACAGTGGTGTACAGTGCTGGTGAGAGTTCCAAAGCACCAGGCCGATTAGCCTCCCATTTCCTCCCCAGCATCTTCTCTTCCTGTCAGCCTTTCGCTTTTGGGCTCCCTGGGGTTTCTGCCTTCTCATTTAGATCAAGTGTTCTCAATTCAACCTAGATTTCCCCGCGTGGTAAATTCGAGGATGTCAATCCACAGGATGCTCCACAAAGAAGAATTACTGAATTATCTAGACAACGGCACATAATAAAACCCCAAATGACATTTTTCACTTAGATGTGGTAGCATCTCGGGATATTTCCAGATTTATGTTTAGCATTTTTTTCTTAGCATCAAGTATTACTAAGTGGAATGCACCTTGAGCAGTGTGATTGGCTGAAATGGGTAAGGATTGACAACACCTGAAGACATGTAATTCTTACTTACAAAGTCTTACTGAACTCTGAATTCCCAAATCCCATCCCATAGCAATATGGATATGGATCTGTTCCATAACATGCCCTACATTTCTAATCCAACGGAAACAACTGCAGATACATAAAATGTATTTTGTACATAAATGTATTTCAGGTAGGGGTGGGTAATACAGACGATATATACCATATGCAATATGCATTTGGCCAATGATAGAGATTTTGGGTCATATCGCCATACCGTGATAGGCTCATTGCGTCTCCACAACCATGTGAAAAAATGTTGACCTGTAGCTTCACCTTATTGATAGCACCTTTTCATTCTTACAACAAAACTGTGTAAGAGCCTATAAATTGAACAGCTACTGCCTGACACAAGCTTAACAGTTTACTTCTGTGTGAATTTGAGAGTCCAATATAAACACCTCCGAACGATGACTAAACAACTGTTGTACATATTGACTTTATGCTATGGTAACCATTAAGAACCTGTTATGCTGTAGTTACATACCAAAGTATACCGTGATTTATATCATCTACCGTCTATGGTTCAAAATGTATCGCAGTATAAATTCTAGACTATATCGCCCACTCCTAATTTCAGGTGGCTTGACCATGATACATAATGATGTGGAAAGTTTAATAAACAAAATAGTCCAGCATGGTGAGCTGCGGATGTTGTTGGCTTGGCTTTGGCATTTGGCTTTAAAGAATATTCATGCTTTCAGACATGCAAATCAACACCTGTCACAATACCAGTCACAGAGACCCTGATGACACTGGCAAAACATCTGTAGTCTAGAACAACGTGCATCCAGAGCATGAAAATGTGAAGAACGGACAGCATTAAAGACAGCCATCACTTCCATTTCAAGATCAATTCTCCCAAGCAGAGAAAACACATTCCTTTGTCAACAGCTGGCTAAAGTCTTGAGAACACATCTCATAAACAAAAATATAACAGCAATGCCATTTTGTGCCAGAATGTACAGTGCATCAAATTACACATAACCTGATCAATAGTTACTCAAAACTTTTATTCTTTAACCCAAATATTTAAATGAGATTATGTTCATACAGTCAGTGATGCTGCATTCTAGGCAACAGACAGAAATGGTGCCCTACAATTTGTATACCCCCCAAGACTAACAAGCAACACTGCCACCCCAGCCAGGGAAAGGTTAATTACATTATCAAGAAAGGACAACTGACAGCACCAATCAGGAAGCTAATCTCTGACAAGGCAATAAGCCTAATCTGTGCAGAGGATGGAGCAGCATGCAGGGTAAAGCAAGGTTCCAAGCAGTGTTTAAGAGCATCAAGAAATGTTTTATTTGGGGAATCATAACAGAGAAAAACTCACCATAACAACTTTGTTATGTCACTGACTCTGGCTATGTCATGTTTGGTTCGACTGACAAAAGCACTGCTTCAGCTTCCCTGATACAATACCCATTTGTGATGCAATATACAAAACAGTAGATATTTTCATTCATCAAATAAAATGACTTAAGGGTTTTCACACCCAGAACATTTTGGTCTGTTTTTGGAAGTCCACTATCCACACTTGTAACCACATCTGTGTTGCCTTCTCACTGAAACCTCAAGGCACTGATTTTACAACTGCTGGTTCGTGTCTACAGAGCAACCACAGGGGTGAAAAATCGCGCCACTTCCTGAAACCACACTGCCCAGAACAGACAGTGAAGGTATTGTTGGCTACTCATAATCTACTGTATTTGAAGATTTGAACACACATCACTCGACTATTGAATATATGACATGTCAACAGGGTCTGCAAGCAATGTTCACAAAGATGTTCGTTAGTTCTGGTGTTGCAAAGAAATCGAGCTACTGAATGAGACACATGCATGAGCGAAATGAAACATCCCATAGGCCTACACATGCACATTCACTTGTGCATTTGCGCATTTCTGACAACACAAAATGTATATCAGCAGGAAAGCACTCTACTGATACGACTTATTATACATCCTGTGTGTTTTCGACATATGATGCCGGTACACTAAAAGAAACGTCATGTCTGAAGTCCATCGGCTAATGGTAGATGGCACCCCTCTCCTCGAATACGTGGCGCAGACTGGCAGACACCTGCATCAGCACCAGCACCTGAGAGTATTACAGTTTGACAGACAACTGTCAAACGACTGTCTAGATTACAAGCCGTCCTGAAAGAAACAATGTTTTATCTCCTTATCAAAACGCATATTTAAGGATCAATGCAGATGCACGTGAGCTACCGGTGCGTTTGTCAGCGTTCTGCATTGATGTAACGTCACACAGGAAATTGGGGAAATCCCGATGCAAAATAACGGTGTGACCACCCAGTTAAAACTGGTCAATACAAGGCTTTGAATATTTCGATAAAAGATTAGCAGTCATAATTTGACTACAACAAACCCGCGACATAACACCTCACAGAGGGTGTTCAGAGTTTATGTTAGCCGCCCAAAAGTAAGCCCAGGGTTCGCTAGCAGACCAAGCTAGCTAGCTAGCAGCAAACAAGCAAGTGTCCCCATCTCTCCACTCACACAAAGACGAAATTGTTAAGTTCATCACACAAAGCCGAATACACTTGACGCAAACACAGAGAATACCTATTTTTCAACATTCAATTTGTAATCAATGACTAACAACCTAGCATACAGTAGAGCGCCTTAATTAAATAGACAACAAGTTGAAAACTGATTGCATTGAATAGTTAACGTAAAACCCAATGAACGTTACTGACAGGATTCCCCGGCTGCTAAATTATCTAACATTAGCTAACATTAGTAGGCATACTAAGCAGTTAGCTCTACTCGTTAGCTCATGTTATTCTGGCTATTAGCTAGTTAACGTTAGCAAGCTATCCTGATTAAAAACAATATTAGCAGGATAATCTCAGGGCTAACGTTAATTAGCCAGGCTGTTAGCTAAACATAATTTTTATTCCTCCCATTCCACAGTTACGTTAGCAAATAAGCTATGTAATAAGAAGCTAGGCTTTATTTATCCATTCTGGCAACGTCTTAAAAATATATACCATGGTTACCGGTGGGACCCAGCTTTGAGTGGGGATAACGTTAACGTTATTGTTGTCAGTGAAGGATACTGGGGTGGCGGCACAGCAGGCGGTTGAGGAGCAGTCGGGGCTCCCGGTGGTAGCGACACGGAGGTCAGAGTCGCCCGCAGTTGGCTTGTTGGAGATGGCCCGGTTACAGGTCCACTAACTGCGACAGCGGCCGGTTTCGGTGGCACCACTTTCGGTGGCAAACTCATTGCAGATTTTGAACAAAAGCAAACAATACGCTACTATATAATGTTACACTGTATCTAGCTATTATACATAAGGAGGCGAGATGCTCCTCTTCAGCGTTGCAGCAAATCCTTTTTCTCAAGATTCGGTCTCACAACCCATTGCTACAAAAGGCTTTTAAAATCTATAGTCGCTTTTTTTATCAGAATTGTAGAGCTATTCATGGGGACGGTGGGGGGCTTGCCTCCCCCACCTCGTCCGGGATGTCCGTGGATCCGGTTCGGTTCTGTTCTTCAGAATATATTCCCCAGTGTGCCCTCTTCACTCAGTATACGCTTGCTATCTTCATAATGCATTTTAAACTATTTTTTTCATGGAGATGGGAGACTTCGCTCAACATGGCGTTGCGGCCGCCTCAAGCAGTCCGGTAGGACGGACTGTTCGACTACAGTCGGCTAATTTCGGATATGCTCGGTTTACCTAGGGCTAACAAAAGTGACGTATCAGTAGGATTTGATGTTGGATTTCGATGTTGATTCCAACCTTATTCCTGACATTTATTTAAGTTCAGCGTTAACTTGTCACCAGTAGCCTATATAATACAACAGCAATATTATTACTTTGACTGAAGGCGTTGTTTCAGTTTAGACTAGTTGGAACCTTCCTCGAAATTTGACAGTTAATCGTTAAACAGACTGATTTGTGCACACACACAAATCGCGTTCTAAACAATGTTTTGCCAACGTTTAAGTAAACTATTACATATCATCACCACATTAGTTTAAGATGCGATTAAATAAATTATCTGTTCTCAGAATATACTCATATAGCGACATCTAACGACAGTTTATGACACTTGCAAGTCATAGGTCTAACAGCAGCGGCAGAGAATGAAACAATGTTTCATACAAATTCTTTTTTATTTCAGAAGGCTGAATGAAAGAGATACAAAATAAGGCATATTGTGTTAAAATCCAAGACATATGCAATACGAGGTGACTTTCTTTATATATATTTTTTTGCCAGGTCAAATGTGACCAAGGTAACCCTAAACTTTGCACACATCAACACATAACATTCTTAAAAAGTTTTAAAGACTGAATAGACATTTGTTTTTTTTTCACAATGACAACCAGTATTTGTAGCATAAAGTCTCACGACTGAGTGCATGTGACCGTGCTTGCAGACCCATCCTGTAATATAGACATAGCATATTTTAAAGACACACCATCTTGCACCAGTCTGTAAATTCTAAACAAACTTTATGTTGCACAACATACAAAATTATTGCACAATATAATAATAACATAGATTAAAGTGATTTGATATGCCCAGGTGAACAATGGGGCAGGTCTCTGTACTTTTTCTTATTCAAAAGAACCCATAGTGTCCTTTACAAAGATATTCACATTAGCATTTGGCAGGAGCATTAAAGACATTGTACTTGACTTATGCATACTATGCAAAGACTTGCATAATACAATCTAAGTGTATTTAAGAACTTACTATGTGTGCTATCTTACATATGAACAAACCAGTAAGAAATCCATAGACAAGGCATTATAATAAATGCAGAAAAATAAATATTCTTTTCCACACAAAAAATAGGACAGAGGTGAGTACCCTCAGCATTGTTTTTATTCATAAGCCCTAATGTTAAACATTACCCCCCACCCCACCCACACATCCTTTAGTCTCTTCATTAAACTCAATCTATTTAGTTTCCAGTGTTATCAGTGCATTTCTTTGCTTCACCAAGGAGCAAAACACATTTCACTTTTTCAATGTTCTCCTCAGCGATACAAAAAACAAACAAACAAACAAACAAAAAACAAACAAACAGAAGAATGCATTTTCCCCACCGTTAACAAAGAGAAGCTGGGGCGGGAATAGCATTTCTCATACTGTTTTAGCAGTCCCATTCAGGCAACCTGAGAAGTAAGAGTGAAGCAAGCAGACCGGCTGTGTTTGGTTAACCCACCACTCATCTCTGTCTTGCTCATCTCTGTAGGAGAGTTCATCACCCCATACAGGCCACTATGGTACAGATACGCCAGCCCAGGGGCATCATGGAGCCCAACGTGGACATGTCACCAGAGCTCACATTTTCGCTTGGGGTTCATGGGGGAGTTGGCTGGACAGTTGAAGTGCCTGGAAAAGTCCTGAGAGTTGGAGACCGTGCCAATAACGCGGTACCTCGACGGGCTGTGGGGGTCTGTGATCACGCCCTCATGGGAGCTTTCAGGGGTCCGCACAGAGCACCACACCTGTGTAACCAAACAGTTACACACACGCGCGCACACACATTCACACACACACAAACATACACACACACATATAATATAATAATATGTATACATTTTGTACACACAGGTTTAAGGCCTGAAATCTTATCCTATCATTGTTTCATTATTTGCTATTAACCACTATTTGTAGCACTCACAAAATATAATTTTAATACATGTGTAAATAAATAACACGTTTTTTATATCCATTTATATGTAAATTGTCTTGTTTGTAAACTGTACCAAATATTAAAACCAAACTATTTGTAAACTATTTGCAATTTGCAGAATCAAATAGGAGATATGAATTGAGGTTGCTCACCTGGGCGAATCCAACAAAGAACAACTGATGGTTGGTCAACCCTATGGCAGGCAACGTGTCCTCCACTCCGTTCTTCCTGATCCAGTTCACGTAAGCCTGTGAGACAGCCATCAGGTTTCACTTTTCTAATTGTAGTTTCCCTTAGCCCCACAGAAATGCCAGAAATAACACAGCACTGTCTCTTCCATACACCACCTAGGCTTGATTTCCCGTCTTGACACCTGCACCAGCCCAGAACAGGCCAGGTCTTTCCCTGCCATATGTTTTGCTCGTTCGTGCATCATCAACCTACGGCCTTTGAGCCGACGGAAAGAATGTGCGAGCCACGGTCCTCTCCACCACCTGTCGTGTTCCAAGGCTTTACAGTGAGTTAGGCTCACCCTGATTTTCCACCGCAGATAGGCTTTGGTGGCCCCTACCCTGAGTCCTTACGACCCATTAACCTCGAAGTAATGAATGAGGAAAACTAGCTGGGGTGGCGTTGGGAGGGGAGGGGGGGAGGGGGGTGTGGTGTAACAGAGTTAGTGGGGGTGACAGGTTCCATGCGCATCACACATTTTCCATGTATTACCCTAAGCATGCCACTTCGGAAACGTGTTAGCGTGTTCTTTTTTTAAATCTGAATGTAGAGCCCCTCCTCAGGTCAGTCCCCCTCTTCCTACCCCTTACACCTTCACCTATTTATTCCTGTCATAAACACACTCTACTGTCACACAGGCTGCTCTGGGTTGTTAATGTTAATGATCAAATTCAATCAATGATCAAATTCGATCAATTCAAATTCAAATTCAAATTCAAAAAGCTTTATTGGTCTAACATGTTGCCATATTAGAAAATTGTCTTTGAATGAAAGAATGAATGGCTTGAATGGCTTTTTAGGAATTCATGTCTTTTTACATGTGCTGTATGCTTCTATAGACCAGACAGACCATGTGTTTCAATGACTGGTGATTCTCAAAATGCATTCCCATTCATTCAATCTGATTATGCTGGGAGTAAATCTCAATTATCCCTGTAGTATAGTAAACCTTCATTAAATCCAGCATTCATCTGTCAATGGGTGTCAGGCATAGGGCATTTTTTGTACTACTTAATGACAGTTTGCCTCTGAAGAGCAACGTCTCCACTTTTACCTTGTATGCAGCCTTGAGTCCCCCGTTGTCGGCTATGTTCTCTCCTAGGGTGTGCTTGCCATTCAGAGGCTCCTTGTTGATGGTGTAGTTGCTGTACTGCTCAACCATGCACTGAGTCTGATGCTTGAAGGCCTCCACTGATGAGTTCTTCCACCAGGAGCGCAGGTTTCCATCCTTGTCATATTCTCTTCCTGGTGGGCCAAACACATCTCACAGTTAGACTGTGTGTATATTACAAACAGCAATGTTGTGTTTATTTTGTATAGCTGATATTCATGAGTTTATTTTGTATGCGGGTCTCACCCTGGTCATCAAAGGCATGTGTCAGTTCGTGTCCCATTACCACACCTATTCCACCAAAATTCAGGGCTCTGTAACAAGAAAAATCATCAACAGCTGAAATGTGCACACTGAAGTAACATTGAGTGTATCTAGTTCCAAAATGACTGAGAAGAAACAATCAACATTTTACCATCACCATTGCTGTGTATTTCTCTATGAGCACACAAGCTAGCCAGCACCAAGACACATACAAGCACAATGCAATGCAAAGAAAAAGAGCGCCATGGGGTTGCTTAAAGAGAATGTGCAGCCTACAGGATATATAAATAGCTCCATGAAGTAACATCCCCAATAGCTGTAATGGCTGTATATGTGCGTATGAGGGATGATCCACTAAGAGAGAAGAGTGCAAAGGAATGAGGATGATCCATGTAAGTGATGGGATTATTACTGAATATAACTGACTAGTTACATGTCATTTGAGAAGAAGTGAATGATGACAGTGCATTAATGTACATAACTGATGATAAAACAGGTGATAGTAAGTAGTAGTAGTAGCAAGTAGTAAGCTAGGGGTGGGCAATATAGACGATGTATACCGTATGCAATATGAATTTGGCCAATGATAGAGATTTTGGGTCATATCGCCATACCGTGATAGGCTCATTGCGTCTCCACAACCATGTGAAAAAATGTTGACCTGTAGCTTCACCTTATTGATAGCACCTTTTCATTCTTACAACGAAACTGTGTAAGAGTCTATAGATTGAACAGCTACTGCCTGACACAAATGCAGCTTACCAGTTTACTTCTGTGTGAATTTGAGAGTCCAATATAAACACCTCCGAACGATTACAAAACAACTGCTGTACATATTGACTTTATGCTATGGTAACCATTAAGAAACTGTTATGCTGTAAGTTACATACCAAAGTATACCGTGATATATATCATCTACCGTCTATGGTTCAAAATATATCGCAATATAAATTTTAGACTATATTGCCCACCCCTATAGTAAGCCCAGCAAAAGCGGTGATAAGTGAGGAAGTTCCTTACTTGGGCCATGTACGGCTGTAAAACGGAGCCTGGAGGATGCCGGCTGGCAGGACCATCTCATTCTTTGTGGGGTTGTAGTAGGCGTTCACTGTGGGAGGGGTCATGCTCCACCTGTGCACAATGAGACATCACGCACTGTGTGCATAAACCACTCTCTCTCTCCGCTCTTCTGTGTGTTGTAATATCTTGAAGCGTGCCTATGGCATTACAACACACCTTAATAATGTACTGTTATTCTCTGCTGATTAATCACTTTGAGTAATAGAATACTGCCAGTGTAGAAACCGCAGAGAAGCCAGAGAAGTTTGCAAATGGTGCCTCTCTATGTGACAATCTCTGAACCACAAACGTACTTCCGTAAGACAAGCACACTTAACGAGAAATCGTGTGAGGCTTGCAGCCAAACCAACTGCTACTACAGAAGTTTGTACATGATTGTGAGCGTGCCTGTGTGTGTGGATGTGCAGGAAGGTTGGTCTGTGGTGTGTGTGTGTGTGTGTGTGTGTGTGGGTGTGGTCACAAAAGCTGAGTGCTGTTATACAGTATGTGTGGATTTTCTTTAGGTCACTGAACTCACTGGTTCCTGTTTGGGGCCTTCCTCAGTTGGTCCGCTGTGACTTTACCAGAGAAGTTATAGTACTGCATGACATTCTGAAAGTACAGCTCTGACACCACCTCAAACTGCCAAACAGAGAGAGAAGAGCAGGGCGTGGGGGATGGGGGCAAGTGGAGATCCTGAGAGACTAGCCATGTGTTTCCAAAAAGCAGGCCACTAAGTCGCCTTTTAAGTAAGCACTTTAGGAATAAATCACTTAACCACACAATGGTATCAATCTGTTTCATTAATACCTACATCATTGAAGACCTTGTCCAGTTCCTTGGAGTCCATTATAAACTTGGGATAGCCTACCATGTTGTAGATGGCATCAGCCTAAATGAGGAGAGAAATAACAACCACAAGGTGGTGCTGTAGAGAAACCACTGTATGTGAACAGAGTAATGGGCTCCATATGTGCTGTAAATGTGCCCTATAGCAAAGACTGTATGGATAAACTTTTTAAGGTTGAAGGGTTTGCAATGGGCTATGAAAGAAGGTTATACAGGCCCAGTGTGTTCGGGTCTACACCTTCTACAATGACTACATCTTCTACAACATCAGAGCAATAACATTCTCTTTTTAATCTTGTAATGAAGTATAGAAGCAAACACTGATGTTTGGATGTTTCATTGTAGAACATGATTAATACAATGTATACAAAGCCTATATACACCGGTACCGTTTTTTTTTTTTTAGCGCTATTAACCTGTATGATAGTGCCATAGATTCTTTAGAATATCCATCTACACTGAAAGCACGTCAAACATCACAAATCAAAATGCTGGATACTTTATATTAAAGATAAAGTTATATAAGTTATATATATAAGGACATTCTTCAGTCAACAAGTCAAAAGTTCAATGTGCTCTCAACTCTGCCCCCCTCCTGTTTTTCACACTGTCTCCTCTGGGAGGACAATCTGTGCCGTACACTACAGAACACACATGGCGCACTAGGCCACTCCACTGTCAGGCAGCACTGCCATAGCAACCCCTGATAGACTGACATTTTCATCAACGTGTCAAACCCACTAAGCTGAGCTGCAGGGCACAGGTAATAGAAAGGGTAAAGACTCATTCTAGCCTTGATAGAGGAAGATATTCAAAGCAGAATATGCACACACATACACAAACACACACACACACACACACACAAACCTTTTCCTTAGCAGCTTTTTTGGTTTCTGAATCCATCCAGGCAGTGTCTTTCAGGCTGTCCTCAAAAGCCAATTTGATCTCTGACACCATGTCTTCAGCCTATTGGAGAGGGAAACACGCACAGGAAAGCGAGATCAGTGACAGACAGCTCCCTTGAGACTGTTTAAAGTGAAGCAACTTCTGAATGTGCAAAACATCGGTGTACTGCTGGTCAGGCATCTGGATATGCTCTTGGAACACAATGCTTGAATAGTGACTAACAGGAATAACCTAACTGTTAAAAAATGAAGAGGTTAGACTCAAGACATTGCAAAAAAATCATATTTGGGTAGATGGGGGTTTGCTGGGGGTTTGTGGTGTTACTTACGATTTTCTTGCTGTCCTCTGCGAATGTGGCTTTGACAAACAGGGCCCCTAAGGCAAAGCCTAAGGCACTGTCTGTGTCACTCACACACAGTTTCCAGCGTGGGGTGCAGCTCTATAACAATATAAAACACACACGCACACCCAGACACACACAAACACACACAGCATAAACAGATTAGTCTCAGAGTCTGACTTTAATCACAACATATAAAGACACACACAACATCCATGTCAACACATTCATAAGCCACAGCTAACTACCTCAATATGCCCACAGAGCGAATCAGAGAACAAAGCAGACCAGTCATACTCTATTCAACCACGACCGTAAGTTCTCCAGTGAAGTATTATTCCTTGTAATGCTGGGGAAGCCACGCATAATGACATCATGTTGGAGTTTTTCTGTCCTGTTCTTTGTTTCTTTAAGATCAGTGACTAATCTCTCTGGAGTGAAGGGGTGAAGCTCCACTTCCTGGTAAAGGAGGAAATCTTGCCTACAGGGTGTGCACACTGTTTTCATGACTAACAGTGAACTCACAAACATTTCTATAAACGTACTTTAATGAAGCCCTGAAAGTCACACACATCAAGCTCATTAATGGCACTAAATCCAATGTTATTTTTGTTTTTGTTTTTTCTTCATTTGTTTCTTATCAGCTGCACCCCCCCTTTCCAGACTCTGGCTTTTGTTTTTACAAGCCATGCAGAGATGGGCAGCAACAGGACACCCTTGTCGCCCCTCACTTCCCCTCTCCTACTGGGATGTTTGGAGTCTAAACTAAGGTTACACAGACCTCATAGGGTGGGGGGGTCAAAGAGGAAAGGAACGTGTGTGTATGTGTGTGTATGTGTGTGTATGGAGAACAGTGTAAAAGAACAGAGAAGGTACTGAAAAACTAACAGCCCGTGTATGCTTGCCTGCGTGTGTGTGTGTGTGTTTGTTTAAAAGAAAGAGAAAGTTATTTTAATGTAATTTAAAAAAAATGTTGTGAAAAAATGGAATGTGTATATATCTGCGGATGTATATATGAGCTGGTGTATGTGTATCTGAATCTCAAGTGGTTGCAGAAGTCAGAAGCCTGTGTTTAAAACAAGGAGAGGCTCAAGCTCAGTACACACAACAGGCACATTTTTGCACTAAATATTTGCCCTTGGTGTGCGCTGACCTTCACTCATGTCTCACAAACGCACACAGGAACATGCGCTGCCTCAAAATGCATGGTAGCATACACACACTCTAAGTTTGCGCACACACACACACACACACACACACTGACAAGCTAAAACTCTGAGATCCAGGCTTGTTATTACAGCGTGACCCTAGCGGAAGGGAAAGCTAGTGGAACCTCCCTCCCTCACTGATAAGTGCGTGGATCGCTGAAGGCAATTGCAGTCCAGCTCCAATGACACCACTTCACCCCAGCCACCACCCCCACCGTCCCACCACCAGCCAAGCAGGACCGCATAACTGCCAATCTGACACCCTCTAAACTCTACCATTACCCGCCCATTTCACCTTCGCCCAACTCCATCCTCGCTGCTCCTTGAGTGACGAGAAGGCTAAAGCTGCTAATGCTCCTTGCTTTAATCTGAGCCAGATCAAACGCGCTGTGTACTTTAGGTGTCATGTGCATCCAGAGGCTAATGTCTTTTTATCGAGGTGATAAGCAAATGTGGGACTTAGTGAAGGACAGGGAGGGTGTGGTAGCCTCAGGAAGGGAGATAGCTAGAGAGTTGTGGGTTTAGATCTCTAATTCGAGCAGCAGTAGTGTTTCTAATACGAGTAGCAGTAGTAGCAGCAGAAGTTCTGGATATCTGTTGGCTGGGGGCATTTTTCATGAAACGATATCGGAACTGACAATCAGGATAGAAATCAGTGTGACTTTGCATTACTTTTTCATAAGACCAGTTTAACACCTCCCTTACCTTTTTAGTGCCGTACATGACCTCAAAGAAGCGCTGCTCTGCATCCTGGAACTTCTGGTCAAGGATGGAGACCATCTTTCTCACCACTTTCATGATCATGTAATTATTTAGAACACTGAGGGCATAACAGTGACAACAGTTATAAACAGCAAAATATCATTAATGTTAATGGCCCATGTTATGCCATGTTTATGTCATGTGTGTAAGTGCAAAAAAAGTTGTACAGGTTTGCAGAACTCCTAAAAGTAATACTCGGCTCATTATTATTATCTATTAATATCTATTAGGCCTACTGTATGGTCAAACATTTTTTTTCAAAGTGCAATACTTTGTTGGTTATCAGAGAAGCCTGCAGGAATTCTGACATTGACTACGCTGCACTGGGTTAATGAGATGAGTACCTCTTGTTTGTTTCCTGGATGAGATCAGACACCTTCTGGAGGTACTCCCTAGCGTAGACCACCACTGGCTCAGAGTCGTTCAGCTCCACTGGGGCAAACATGTCTTTGAGGAAGGGCATCCAATCCACAGCAGGGGCTAATGTCTGTGATGAGGAGGATGATGATGATGATGTAATGAATTGGGGGTATTTTGCGAAGCTAAACTTAGCATGTTGACATGAAAACTGATATCACCCCTTAACCTCAGTGGCTTAGAAGTGAGAAGGGCATCACTTAATTATGAGATGATAAGATGTGAGTGAGAAAAAAAGGCAGACTGAATGACCACTAAAACTTAGGCTTTGCTCCTCTTCTAAACACATTAAGCACCTCTGCATACAACGGTTGTTGATTTTGAAACATTTTGAGCCAATAAGAATGACATGCTTCTAAAAATGCGGGCTCAAAGCAGAGCACATTTCAGTCACTTTCTTCTCTTTATTTCTCCTCCTTATTCCTCTCTATCTCAACTCTACAACTACTTATGTTTGCCCTGTTATAAGCTCTCCTTTGCAGAGGTTTATTTCTCTGTCTCTGCCTTTTTCTCCTCCTCTCTCTCGTAACGTGTGCTTTGTGAATACTAGTGTATTTGCAGGAACTCACTGCGAGGTCCTTGGCCTGCATCTTATGGTAGATTTGCTCCTCGTCACGTCTCTCCTCCTGGGGAACGGTGATGTTGGCCAGCATGGTCTCAAAGTCCACGATTTCCTGCATCATGGTCTGCGACGTCTCCGTCGAGCCGCCCAACAACACCCCCAGCTCTACCAGGAAGTCTAGGTATGCCTTCAGGTACTGCCAGAGCAGACACAGCCAGACGTTTCCTCTTAATACATGTGAGCTCCAAAGCATGCTATTAATTCTACCCATTTATTTCTTAATGCCTGTTGGCATGTAGGACTGTAAAAAACATATGATTCAATTCTATATTATACTTAATTACGATGGAAACTATGAAAACAACCGACAGATTAGCAGCCTTCTTAATCAGCTCCATTGAATGGTTTGAGATGGTTTGGTTTTTGGGATCTATACTTTACTTTGAATGCATACCTTTGCATTGGTAGTCTTGTTGAGGTAGTAATCCCGTGAGGGCAACCCGAGCCCTGACTGATCCACCTGTGAAGGAAGGCAAAAACCCATTTACCATAAAAATGAATGATTTTTACAGCTTGGACCCCTAGTAAAATTGTCCAGTAACAAGCTTTGTATTGCTCTAATTGTTGCCAGAACAAATGGACTGCACCAAATAAACGGTTCACAAGTTGGCAGGTTTTTTCTGGAGAACACCCTAGTTCTCCAGTCCATTTAGAGTAAAGGGCTAGAAAACTATGTATTAGGATAGGAAAAACAGACAAACGAAAAGCAATGATATACATCTTAGGTTGCAATGATGTTAAACAAATGTCTTCCACACAGATACAAAGCTTAAAGAAACACAGCACAAGCGTGCTGACATAAAACAATGATAAGCAAGCAACCAGTCTTCTCAAAGTGTACATTTTTTGTCCTTTTACTAGCCTGAGATTTTCCTCTCAAACACTTCATTTTTTCTTTCCCCTGGCTCTAGCTTAGCTCTGTAAATGCTACCGGAACTGCCTTAATGCCCACTACACACAGGAACTTACTGAAAAATAGAGCCTACATCAAATATGCTTTTTATGCATTTCTACTTTAGGAAAGCACATCACTGTATTCTAATTTGAATACTTTTTGCATAACCACTACTGATATGCCACGTCATCGTCTGGGTTTTATTTTGTGCATAGCACACACGCCAAACATAGCATACCTGTATAATGTTGCTGTTGGAGCTCTTCGAGTCTGTGCTGACGAAGACCGTGAAGAAGGGTGAGGTGCGGTAGTTAGCCGACACCACACGCAGGACCTCTTGGAAGTTCTCCTTGTTCCAGGGCTCTGTGAGGCCCCAGCCTCCTGTCTGGAAGACCAAAACAATATTACTAGGGCACAGTTCGTGCCGCCCCTGTTGCTCAGCCAGATCCAAAGCAAACACTGTTTATGTAATCATCTTGAGCTATCAAGCCTGACATGCTGTTAAGAAAAATTATGCACACAATGATGCAATTCATGTAGAACCAATAGCATATAAGATTAAGATTAACACCGCACTACACCATGGAGCAGCTGTGTGTGTGTGTGTGTGTGTGTACATAAAACAAACAAAGCCACAGGTAGCACCCAGATTCTCCTGTTCTCAGGTTTAAGCTTTGGCTAATGTCAAATTCTGGCAGGAAACGCATGTTGATCGCTAATTACAGTACATCAACTTGAAGACTTGTGTATAACTTTTTTTCAAAACTAAATGTTGTAGCCCATTTGGACTACATACAAGATGGTTCAACTGAACAGGTCTCACAGTATAACACATAACAGAAGAGCCAGCTGTAGCAATGCTTAAAGTAAACAGTAACAGCAATGACCTGTAATACATTACCAATCAATGGCAGATGCCAAAGTGGAAAAGAATGTGATTAGGGTTGGCTGGTTAACCTATAACCAACTTACAGCATTGATGAGC